>JBBPOJ010000338.1:0-30259 GCA_038091395.1 Leccinum rimulosum
GTCCGCAGGGGCATATATGCGGCTAACTTTCGTACGTGTCAGTTCCTCGTCGCTGCTGTCGTGACTTATCGATTATCTGTCGCAGAGCCGACCGACATTGACCCAAGCCAGCTGACGCACATCCTATATGCGTTCGCGGATGTGTCACCTGGCACCGGTGAGATATCCCTCACCGACAGCTGGGCCGATGAAGAGGTATGCCCCGTCACCACTTCATCGTCTGGGTGAGACGTCTAACGGCCGCTGAAGAAGCGCTTCCCCGGTGACTCTTGGAATGAACCAGGGAACAACCTCTATGGCTGTTTGAAACAGGTGATGTCGGTCGTTCTCATGATTTCGTCCCGCCGCCGACAAGCCGCTTCCAGCTCTACTTGTTGAAGTTGTCCCACCGGTATACGTCTCGCGCTTTCTTGATTCTTGATCCCGACTCACTGTTTTGCCAAAAAGACACCTAAAGGTTTTGTTGTCCGTTGGCGGCTGGACGTATTCCCAGGATGGGGATTTTTCGTTCCTCGCGGACAGTGGTCTCCGTGCGAGCTTCGTCGCGAGTGCGGTTCAGTTGATCAAAGACTATGGATTTGACGGAATGTAGGTCCCTTGCTCACTTTCCCTTTTCAATGCCTAATACGAGCGCATACAGAGACATAGACTTTGAGTATCCAGAAAACGAGGCTCAGGGCGGAGGCTTTCTGGATCTCATGAGATCCCTGCGAGATGCGTTTGATCAACTTGCGATCGAAAACGGAGACGATACACCTTATGAACTGACGGTAAGCCCGGAGTTTATCTAAGCGGCTCGGATCACGACGAGATTTCTAGGCGGCGGTGGCAGCAGGATCCCAGAATTACGCATATTATCCAGTCGAAGAGTTGGACCAGGTTATTACTTACTGGAATTTGATGGTGCGGTGGATCTTGTTTTCGTTGCGTCACCTCGGACTCACTTTTTTTCTTCTTGCAAGGCGTATGATTATGCTGGCCCTTGGCTATCGTTCGTATGTGTCTCGTTTTATGAGAGCATGTTTCGGTTCCTTGAATTATTTGTTCAAGGCCGACAACCAAGCAAATCTCTTCGGTGGTTTGAGGACGGGTGTGAACACAGAGGCTGCTATCAACCATTATATTTCTTCCGGTGCGACTCCCCGCAAGATTGTTATGGGTATTGTCTTTTTCCCCTTCATCCTGAAAGGACCGACGTATTAATGGAAACTCCATAGGAATACCCCTTTATGGGCGTCCCTTTGAGAACACAAACGGGATAGGGCAGCAATACAATGGGGTGAATCAGGGTGAACATCCCAGCCCACTCCACACGTATTGATGTCCCGATCTAGGTTGGCCCCGGGACGTTCGAAACCGGCGTCTACTTTTACAAGTACCTCCCTCTCCCAGGCGCGGAGGTGTTCGAAGACTTGGTGGACGTCGCGAGTTACTCTTACGACCCGGTCACGATGGAGCTGGTTTCGTACGACGTTCCAGACATCGTGAGGATCAAGGCCGAGTATGTCATCTCCAATTCTCTCGGAGGATGCATGTTCTGGGAGGTGCGTTGCATGCTTGAACAGCATCATCCTTCATTGCCTCATGTGTCGCTACATAGCTTTCGTGCGACAAGTCGGGCTCGGAGTCGCTCGTTTGGACCGCCGGAGTGACGTTTGGTCAGCTGGATCAGACGCCGGTGAGTCGAGTGAGACCACATTCAGACTTGTACTCACTCACCACCGCTCTTGCAGAACCACGTTCAGTAAGTCCACCGTGTCAAACGAGCTCGATGGCACAGACTCAACGCACGTGTGTGCTCTCCAGTTATCCAGATAGCAAATGGGACAATATTCGGGACAACATGGGCACTGGGTCGACGGCCCCGCCGAGCCCGGCTACTAGTACATCGACGGTCGCATCCCCGACTATCGTAGTGATGACGAGTAGCATGACTACGACCCAGGTGACGAAGACGACGTCGACGGCCCCGACTATCGTAGTGATGACAACTAGCACGACTACGACCCAGGCGACGCAGACGACGTCGACGTCAGCGCCTGCGCCCACGCCCACGTCTCCGTACTCTTGCATGTGTGCGGACGTAGCGCAGTGGAACACCACGGTACGTTCTGCTCGTCCGCTGCAACTTACCGACCTCCCCGTTTGACGTGTCGATGCCCCCCCAGGCTGTGTACATTGGAGGCAACGAGGCAGTTTACGGTAAGCGCGTTTCGGCTTTTTGCCCTCTGATTTTTTTTTAAAACTCGATTTTCCAGCCGACCATCTCTGGACTGCGAAATGGTGGACCGAGAACGACGTCCCTGGGGGTGCGGGTAAGTCGCTCGCTGATCTGCTTCCTTGATATTGTGTGGCTGACAACATCGTCATCAGCCGGTGTGTGGGTGGACGACGGGTCGTGCGACTGATTGGTTAGGCCTTGGGCTGGGGAGTACGCAACATGCTGGCGAATCATAGACGGCGCTCTCGATCGCGCGAGGAGCAAGTGTTTTCTTTTTCTTTTCTCTTCCTCATACATGTCAAAGGGGAGTGTATGGTAGACAGAGTAAGCAGATGTGACTGGGGGTACGACCTCGACGTCAACCCGAAAGCACATATATCGCACCGACGGGTTCAGCGTGATACATGAATGGGACTGCTGCTCGGCTACATGGTTATAAAAAAAAGCAAATCATTCCTCATAAATAAGTACTTGGATTGGTGAACACGAAAGGATGGAAAAAGGAAAAAAAAAACGCCTAAAATAAATACGTCCATGGTCGACGATGCAATGAACAGGGAAATACAGTGCCTTTGCCTCGAATGCTATTCTAAAAAAATAGTCGCGCTCAAGTGATACAAGTGTCTCTGACATCGAGGACCACAAAAGTTATAAACTCGGTCATCGTCGGGGGACCAACGTCGACCATCATGGAATACACATTTCCAAAGGAAAGGAAACGGGACACAAAGACAGAGATGGTGATACAGAGAAAGGGGCAGATAGTAATTTCCACGGAGGAATGCAAAGCAAATCCGCGGCGACCACGACCAGCGCGGGCGGTGCAAAGGACCCATTGCCTGTTAGGGATGATAGTTCATCCCATGACGTGACCGTAGTTGACGCTCTCGCTGAGGTGTTCGTTGGCTGGGTTGTAGGTGAACCCCTTGAACTGATCTTGGACCGTCTCAGACAAGTGAGAGTCCTCCACCACCGAATCTTGGGCCTCCTCGTTCGTAAAGTCGGGATCAAAGTTGGCGATGTCGAGGACCGATTCCTGTCAGGTGTGAGTAAATGAACGAAAAAGGCTCGTCACTCCAATCGCTTACCACGCTCGGCTTGAAAGGCGGTTGTATCTTCTTTTGCAAGAGCCTGTGATCGATGTTTAATCTCGGTCACCATGAAGACGACCGGAGGTTGTGCGCACAAGTTCCAATCGACATATTTAGCAAAAAATGCATGTTTCTTGATTTCCTCTCCGCCATTTGCGCCGAGGCGTCGCGTTGGATCGCGTTGGAGAAGCCCAGTCATGACGCTCTTTGCCTCCCCAGATATGTCAGACGGGAAGACGAGTGGATCCATGAGGATGCGCTGGTACATCGTGTTCACGTTTTCATCGTAGAATGGTGGGAGGCCAGTCTTGCAGCGGATTAGTTCGTGTCGAGAAACGAAGGATATGCACTCACCATCATCTCGTATAAAAGGACGCCCAGTGTCCACCAATCAACGGTCTTTGTGTAACCTTGACTCTCCAAGAGTTCCGGTGCGATATACTCCGGAGTTCCACAGAATGCTTAAGAAAACAAAGAATCAATGGTCAGCACCAAGGACTGATTGTGTAAGCCTCACTGTTTGTCTTCTCCGTTTCCGACATGTTCAGTTTACAGAGACCTATCGGGGATGTCAAATGGAAATGGAGACGAACACGACGAGGACATACCGAAATCACAGAGGGCTATATGGCCCGTGTAGTCAAGCAGGATATTTTCGGGCTTCAAATCACGATATACGACATTGAAGCTATGCAAGTGCTCCAGCGCACAAAGCAGTTCTGCAGCGTAGAACCGACTACGATCCTGGTTGAATTTGCCTTCCCGTTGCAAATGATAGAATAGCTCCCCGCCGTTAACTAAACTCCGATCGATACAAATTCTGTGGACGATGCTTTGATAAACAACACGCACCAAATGACATCACCAAGTAAAGCTTGTCTGGATTCTGGAAGGAAAACTTGAGAGGCACGATGAATGGGTTGTTCACCAAAGCTAAGACTGTTCTCTCGGCCAAGATGTGCGTTATTTCACCCGGCCGCGATGCAATATGGGCCTTTCGTATTGTCTTCAAAGCGTACACGCGCAAGGTGTCCTTCTTTCGTACTTGCATGACCTTTCCAAACGAACCTTTTCCTATCACCTTGAGCAACTCAAACGCCTCGATTGTGAGCGACTCGGCTCGCGTAGGGCGGTAGTCCAGCTTTAGATGGAAGGAGCCGCTGCCAGCGGTGGCTGGATACCATTGATCGGATGCGTACTGGCAAAAGAAGAAAGTGAGATACGAGCGTCAAGATATCAGGAACGTGTGTGTACATGACAATCTAACGCCGGCGTTATCTGGGCTCGTGCCATCAACAGATCGTTTCCCATGTCTTCCTGGCTGTGCACGACCGCAGCCGTCCGTAAATAAGCAGAGACGGAGATATTTGACGTTCGTGATACGTCGCTGTGTAAGGATTATCGTAAGCCGAGCGTCCGAGGATTATGAGCGGATCAGCGTACAATGCGGCACGATAGTTCCATATTGGGTTGGAGAGATCACCGCCCATGGCGTCCACCAGGACCTGGTTGTTGTCGAATTCGAGGACGACGTAGGGAAGCCACCAGTTGCGCTTCCTCTGGTAACTTTCCCGGTTACTGGCGGCTCGTCTAGGTGCTGGGGGGGACGATTCGAGGGCTTTCTGGATCACCTCTGGAACCTGCACGCCAGGTGCAAGAGAGAGGCCGCGACCTGCCCCGGAGGTGGTTCCGTCAGAACACGTACGAGGTGTGGTGAGGATGGGACACACCGGAAAAGATGCGAATCGTGAGCATGCCGGAGCGTAGGTGGGCTTGCTGTTCTGCAGTGCCATGGGGCTTTGGGGTGGATGGCCGGGACGGCATCGGGGTAACGGATCGTGAGAGGACCACATTATCCTTGATATCCTTGGCCTCTGGAGAAAGAGCGGCGAGGAAGGATCGAAGGATCGAGGCGACGATTCAACGAAATGCAGAACGAGAAATTGGGTGAGACGTACTTTTTGAAGAACCGATTTTCCAGGCGGACATTTTGGAGGGAGGGAAGGAGGAGAAGGTAAAAGTTGAGGGAGAGGGTAGATAAGATGGGTTGATGATGACAACTTGCGACCGCACCGCTTTTTATTAGGCCTCGTGTAGTAATCGACTCTACGGCGAGGCTATGATTTCATCAACCAAGCACACATGTTATCTCCAAGATGCCCCGCAGTGGAAGGCAACGGTGTCTCGCCATGCTGTGTTCCATCTGATTGTGGTCGTTCCCAAATTCGACAAACATCTGCCAGTAAGCTCACTAATTATAAACTGGCATTTGGTTTGGTAGCCGGGCAAGTTGATAACGAAGTTCTGGCAAGACTAACCAGACACAGCTGCCTGCAATCGGCGACTCTAGACCATCAGAGGGGCGAATCATTTGTCCTGTTGCAACCGCTACCCGGAAATCACGCGACCTTTACAATTTGTCAGTGATTTGAAAGTAAGAACCTTGGACGCATGGACTTGGGGTCGATCAGAATCGCTGCCAATCGGTCCGCACGTTTGCCATGCACTGTGAGTACTCATTCTCCTGCGTCCAGTCCACCAAGCGCGTTATTCAGCGGAAGGCACTTTTGTTGATCCCCTGCAGGTGTACCACAACACCGCGGAACTACTAGTAGTAGCAAATCGGACACCCACCAACCGCTTATGAATTGGAAACGATTGCGGGGCACTCGGATGGGACACGTTCCATCATGATAGGGTGTTGATCGGCAACCTCAATTCTCCAAGCGACCCCAAGGGAATGATTTGACTACAGGTGATTACGATGTGATGACTGACGCTGCTCAACAGAATAAGATGCTGAAATGATTTGTCACATCTGTGAGCAGGCCAGCCGAAATTCTGGGAAACAGCCGTACGGACGGCCCATCCGTAACTCGTCCAACAATATCGCCTACAGGCTGTGGCACTAATACCATCAACCACCACCGAACCCAACTTCGTCCATTGAGCGCCCCAAGTGCTCCGTCGAGCGTGTTGACACTGTTCGTGGTCACGGTGCGTGTTCACGTACAGCTGGGCGCTGCTAAGAAACGGCACGTGTCCAACAACAATTGGGTTCATCTATACCACCGTTCAGCAAAGGGGCTTGTCAAGGATGTTTAAACCGGTACCTTTATAATGGCTTTCAAGTCCAAGCCTAAGTCCATTATTGGCGTTGGGGATAACTGCTGCGACTGTAGAGCAGACAAATAACGCGAAAATGACGAGCGAGGATGAGAGACGCATGATGTGGCCTCAGGGTAGCAGAGTATGTAACTTGGCTAAGAATATCCGCCGAGGAATTCCCGAGCTTTTATGCAACTCCAGTATCTCGGCATCGTCGCTTCGGTGGCAAGGACAACTTACGCTATGCCAGCGGGTTGGTTACGTAACATTCGATGACTCTTCCATCCTTCCATGACTTGTGGCCATTTACACCTCTTCAGAACACAGATGGTGTGGTAAATGCATCCAACAATCCCAGCGATATATGCCAGAGGGCCTCAGCAGGTCCTGGAACACGGTGGCTTCAAGGCTATGCAACATGCTGTGAGGTTGATGTGGACGGTGGGTTTTTGTAGGCATCAGAGAGTCTCGATGTTCTGATTCCTGAACACCCTGGCCCGGCTGTGTCGTTCACGGAGAGCCACTACCTCCGTCATCCTCGTGTTGCAATGCCACCGCCCGGCGCCCGGCGCCGCAACTATACCGACTGGGAATAAAGACCATGTTCAAACAGCAGGGGCTATGCTGATCTGCGATTTTCTCTCGAAACCTTGTAATTTGATGTGGGAGATATTAAATCAGGTCTGTTGGCTCCGATTGGTCGGCAAAAGCCTGAAACTGGTTCAAGCACTACGTTACGTGTCCCTTCTTCGTTGCCCTGGAGTTGACGACTCTGACCTCGATTGGTCTTGCAGATCTTCAAGTGTGCATAGTACTGGAGGCTCTCCAGTAGGCCACGAAACACATGCACTCCCACTCTTTGGTGGCGTTGTTACTCTTGTCAGACAGGGTATTGGATTGGCCGGTTGCTTGAGCAATGTCCCACCCGTCACCGTGCGAGCCTTGTTGGACTGTCTCCAATACCTACCATGGTTTAGAAGGTCATTTCCCAGAGATCCGTCACAACGAAAGTGGAGCATCAATACACTCGTTCATATTATGCGTCCATGAAGACATACCGGCCTAAATCACTGACTGTGGACGAACGATGGCAAGCAACTCCTCGTCTTATCTATGGAAGGCATCATTCACTGTGTCGAGGTGTCTACCTGGAAAACACTCTCAAGATGGAGCATTCGCGACGGAGGCCGTATCACACTGGCACCCAACGACAGTTTCATTACAGCCTCCACAGATTCGTCGTTCTCACTCTGGTAGTTACGTACTGCGCTGCTATCGTGACAAGCCAACCCCCAGGAAATCCACCCACTGAGCCTCAAGTAGCTATCTTCTATCAAATACCGTACGACCACCCATGCTATCAAATACATCAAATCGATCAATCTTTACACCAGTTTCCTCGATTGCATTACTCAAGTGTTCCGCGTTGCACGTCAACCATTCTTGTGACCCAGCTCAATCATAGCAATATCAATTGACCCGTGTCAAGCAGGTGTTTGATTATACTGTGAAACTTTTGTACGATCGTTCAGTATGAGGTTCGTAGGTTATTTCAAAAATTGTACCTGAATCCTGGTTTACTGACCCATTATCTTTGGATTAGGTGGGCCGCGGGCCAAGATTTTGCACTTTTGTTCAGCAAGGGAGTGGCTTCAAAATTCGATCCATCATGATTCATTGCTGGTTCGCTGCCGCGAGGTGCGGTGGGACTGGTGACGGGAGAAGGGATGTCAGCATTCTGAGCGATAGCAGAACCAGCGTAGAACGTGAAGACGACGAGCGAGCTCGGGAACGGGAGTTGCATGTGGGTATCGACTGTGATCAAATCAGAGCTTCTGGCAGAGCGAGGAATCAGAGGTGCTGGGAATCAAGCGCTCATGATGTTCGGCTTCATGTACTTCTCGGCTGAAGCGAGCGGACCATTCCAATCCGACGATAAAGTTTTACACTAACATGATGCGGCACGTGCACTTGATCCTTTATGCTCCCGATCGACTTCAGCCTACTACAGTATCATCCTCCACGATTCGTTTTCTTCTTGGAAAAGGGGTTGAAGCTAAATTCGTGGTTGCTAATGGGGACAGCCCTGACTCGGAAGTGCGATTTGACAAATGACTCCAAGTCTGCCGCCGACTGTTTAGAGTCTGTCAGGATGCTTGTTGCAGCTGGGTGTGATCTGCGCGTCACGAATTCAGTTAGCCATTTGGAATTCGAACGTCTCTCGACATTGCAGTAGCCCTCGGTCGTCAAATACTTTCTTTCGCTGAACATGTAAGGATCCCGGGGCCACTCGACTTCCTTATCGGTGCCATGGTTCTTGGGGCTAAGAAAATGATGATCAAGACTCTGATCGTGGGTAGTTTCGTTACTTACTACCAGAACCCGATGGATGTCGCAGCCTCCCACTGGAGACGGTCAATATCGGAGGCGTCGCCGTGCTTTGAGAAGGTCAAAGTCGACCGTGCAAAACCCTATAAGCAAGTACATATTTAATACAGCCTGTCCCCCAAATTGACTTATGGGTTCATGTATGAATCAGTCTTCAATCAAGTTCCATTTTGCGCCACGAAGTTCTTTCCCGCTCAGATGACACGTCGGACACGATGTTGATTCCATCACATCATCAGTTTTACTTATCCACAGTGATGCGATTTGTTCCTATCCCTGATGCCCGTGGATTGTGACTGTTGGCTGCTCAATATTATTCAAGGTACATGGGTGTACGTTTCACCGCCAGCCCTTCCCACTCCTCTACAATGCGATTCATTACAATAACCATATTTGCAGTCACCAGCGGCCTGGTTGCTCTGGCTATTGCAAATCCTGTACCAAACCGGAAGGCAGGTGGTGGAATGGCCATATCACTCGCCAGGCACGAGGCTCCCTTTCTGAATTCCAACAAAACCATCGATCTCGACGCAATCACATCTCATGGTATATCAGTCAGGGAGTACGTGGAATGAACCGTTGTATCTACTCTTCTTAGCCTTTTTCTATATAGGAAGATCTTTAGTGGCCTGGACAATTACGAGAGGAACACCGGGACGATGCATCCTTTTGCTGTGAGGCGGAGCGAGTCCGAACTCGGAACTCGTGGCGCTGGCGTACCGCTGACACCTATTGTCACTTATTTTTGGAAGGGCGAGATTTCGATTGGTACTCCTCCGCAGACCTTGAAGGGTAAGATCTCATTGTATCATTCTCATGAATATTTACACTGATTTACTTCACACCGTCACGGGGTCAGTCCTCATTGACACTGGTGCAGCGTAGGTACTTTCTTTTGATTCATACAACTGTTTTTGTTCAAGTCAACGCAGCGATATGTGGGTGCTGGGTGCTGGATGTAGTGGGGTTGCTCGAGATCGCAACTTGTGGAATCCCAAGTCATCCAAATCTGCTAAAGAGTACGAGTCGTGGAATTTTGAGATCCAATATGGGGGTGGATCCATTGTCAAAGGTAATATATTTGCTGATAATGTAACCATTGGTGGATTCACTGTATGTTTTGCATCACTGATTGATTATTGGATTCTGACACCAAGCTAGGCAAACCCTCAGATCTTTGGTTCTGCAACATCGTACACTCAGACTACTGCTCAGGTAGCGAACTATATGGAATTCCCTGCAGACGGTTTACTTGGATTGGCCTACCCATCCATCTCGAGATTTGGTGCTTATACGCTGTTTCAATCGCTTTTCGGACAAGGCAGGTTAACCAATCCGATCTTCTCATTGAAACTCTCTCCTTCTGGGGGCGAGATGTACGTCGGTGGAGTAAACAATCAGCTGTACAATGGTGACATCACTTATACACGCGTAACAGTTCCTGTGAGTTAAAATGGTAGTTGTGAGAGGATGTTGCTGACTTTGGCGTTTATGTAGGCACACTGGCAGGTGTCCATGGACGATGTTCGTCTTATTGGTGATAAAATCATCGAAAATGTACCTGTTGTGCTGGACAGTGGTGCAAGCTACATATACGGAAATTGGGACCAGGTTGCAGAATTGTACCGACACCTTGGCGGTACCCTGATGGATCATACAGGCTTTGGTTACTATTCATGTGAGTTCTTATTCCGTTCGACCTTATTTTTATCGACAACATGTAGTGCCGTGCGACTCTTTCCCAACACTGGGCCTCACCTTCGGTGGCAAGACGTTTGAAATTCCACCCGAAGTTCTCAGACTCGAACCAACTTCGGAAGGTTCTCCCCGTTGTTTCAGCGCCGTCATCGCCGAGAGTCGGAGCATGCCTATGCGTGAGATCCATTGCTTTTCGCTTCCTGCAATCCCATTTGCGGCGCTAGATGGACTCGTTCTGACTATATGGTCTAGCATGTTGGGTCGTTGGGCTCACTTTTCTGCAGGGCGTATACAGCGTGTTCGATTACAGTACTTCCCGTGTCGGGTTTGCGGACCTCGCTTGAATCATCATGAATGTTCCCAGAACCCAGTACAATGGATATTTATGAGTTTGAGAGTCTATTCAAGAGATTTCATGGTAAAATCATCGGAGGGGTTGTTGAAGCTGTACTGAATAATCAAACTTTTTTTGTTTGAAGTACATACTGGTAATGAGCAAAGTCGTCAAGTTCGCGTCTTGAGAATGACAAGTTTGTTCGTCGACATCTCGTCACTTCCGTCGAAAGTCAACGATTTAGCGCTCATCTCCACATTTAAATTTCATCTCGGTCGAGCGTGCCCTCTGGCAAACCCAGCCTGACGTTGAAGATACGAATGATTGTATTATTGACTTCCAGCGACTCGCGGACGAAGGGGCGCAAGATGGTCGGCATCACAGTCGTCAACGGGGCTGGGTACGTCACGTACGACCGTCGTCCTTGGAGGCACCGTAGAACTCTCCGAAGTCCGGATTACTAACTCCCTGCGTCAGGAAAATAACACCGATGCGAGAATGCAGACACGATTGATATGACCCACCCGATAGCGTCCACCGCGTTCGTACCAGATGTCCTATATCTGAAACGAGTGGGTCCGTTGTCTTTTGACTCAAACTTCATCTTCTCTTCGAGGGGGAGGGCCATGAATTCGGCGTTGACGACGAACAAGCCGTCGTGGGTAGTTTCGCTACTTACCACTAGAACCCGATGGATTTCGCACCCTCCCAGAGACGGTCAATCTCGGAGGACGCGCCGGCTTTGAGAAGATCAAAGTCGATGACCACCAGTGGGTGTGTACGGACGTTGTTCAGGAAAGGAGGTAAAGTCATTCCAGGCATCGTTCCAAGTTCAAAATGACTTTTTTGATGATGGATTATAGTGTCGAAGACAACAGCTTCAACGTCTTTTGTATAGATATAGCTCACCTGAGGCACTGCTACTGGGGTGGGGACCCGAAGACAGAGAGCGTACGAAGGGCCACACAAAGCTCGGCAGCTCGATCGAGCGTAGACCGTTGGGCCTTGAATTTCTCGAAGCTTTATATACTTTTTGAAGACATCGTACGCGTCGAGCGTGAACGTGCGACGGGCACCCGAGTTGGTCCGTGCGAGCGACGACGACAAGAGCCGCGTGAATATCTGTGCGTAGTCGCCAAAGAGGTAGTATTACAAGTGATGAGTTCAATCTACCCACGCCACAGTCTGCTTTGAAACGTGCGGGTTTGACAGTAACTGCACCCACTTCCCGACTTTTAGGCCAGTTTCCTATTACTGTCCCCCAAAGAATAAGCAAGTACTACCTTAAGCCTGTCGCCCAAATTGACTTGACTTATGGGTTCATGTTGTGAATTAATCTTCAATCCTTTTGCGCTGCGTTCTTCCCCGCTCAGATGACACATGATTCATTCACTGATCATCAGTTTGACTTATCCATGATGCGATTTGTTCCTACCCATGATGGGCCCGCCACTGGATATTGTGACTGTTGGCTTCTCATTATTAACTTGAAAGGTAGTATGCGGATGTACGTTTCACCGCCAACCCTTTCCACTTCTCTACAATGCGATTCAATAAGATAACCATATTTGCAGTCACCCTGGTTGCTCCGGCCATTGCAAATCCTGTACCAAACCGGAAGGCGGGTGGTGGCATGGCCATACCACTCGTCCGAAGGCACGAGTCTCCCTTTTCGAATTCCAACAAAACCATTGATCTCGACGCAATCACATCTCATGGTATATCAGTCAGGGAGTACGTGGAATGAACAATTATATCTGCTCTGCTCAGCGTTTTTTTTAGGAAGATCCTTGACGGCCTGGACAATTACGAGAGGAACACGGGGACGATGCATCCTTTTGCTGTGAAACGGAGCAAGTCCGAACTTAGAACGCGTGGCGCTGGCATACCGCTGACACCTATTCGCACTCATTTTTGGGAGGGCGAGATTTCGATTGGCACTCCTCCCAAGACCCTGAAGGGTAAGGTCTCCTATTCTGATGAATGTTTACACTGATTTACTCCACACGGTCAGTCATCATCGACACTGGTTCAGCGTAGGTACTTTCTTTCGATTCATACAACTGTTTTTGTTCAATTCAACGCAGCGATATGTGGGTGCTGGGTGCTGGATGTAGTGGGGTTGCTCGAGATCGCAACTTCTGGAATCCCAAGTCATCCAAATCTGCTAAAGAGTACGAGTCGGGGCAGCCAAAGTTTCAGCTCCAATATTCAGGTGGACCTATTGTTGAAGGTAATCTATTTACTGATATTGTGACCATTGGTGGATTCATTGTATGTTTTGCATCACTTATGAGCTTGGTCATTGTATTCTGACGCCAAGCTAGGCACACCCTCAGACCTTTGGTTCTGCAACATCGTACACTCAGGCTACTGCTCAGGTAGCGAACCATGTGGAATTCCCTGCAGACGGTTTACTTGGATTAGCCTACCCATCCATCTCGAGATTTGGTTCTGACACTCTGTTTGAATCGCTTTCCGCACAAGGGAGGTTATTCGATTCGACCTTCTCATTGAAACTCTCTCCCTCTGGGGGCGAGATGTACATCGGTGGAGTAAACAGTCAGCTGTACAAGGGTGGCATCACTTTTACACGCGTAACGCTTGCTGTGAGTTAAAATGGTAGATGTGAGAGGATGTTGCTGACATTAGCATTTATGTAGGGATTCTGGCAGGTGTCCATGGACGATGTTCGTGTTAATGGCGATAAAATTATCGAAAATGTACCTGCTGTGTTTGACAGTGGTGCAAGCTACATCTACGGAGATAGGGACCAGGTTGCAAAATTGTACGAACACCTTGGCGGTACCTTGCTGGAGTATGCAGGCTTTGGTTACTATGCATGTGAGTTCTTATTCCGTTCGGTACCTTGTTTTTATCGACAGCCTGCAGTATTGTGCGACTCTTTCCCAACACTGGGCCTCACCTTCGGTGGCAAGACATTTAAAATCCCTCCCGAAGTTCTCAGACTCGAACCAATTGAGGAAGGTTCTCCCTATTGTTTCAGCGCCGTCATCGCCGAGAGTCGGAGAATGCGTAAACGTGAGATCCATTACTTTTCGCTTCCTGCAATCCTTTTTGCGGCGCTAGATGGATTCGTTCTGACTATATGGTCTAGCCCGTTGGGTCATTGGGCTCACTTTCCTGCAGGGCGTATACAGCGTGTTCGATTACAGTGCTTTCCAGGTCGGGTTTGCGGACCTCGCTTGAATCATCACGAATGTTCCCCGAAACCGATGATTTTACCATGGAATCCCTATTAAATAGACTCTTAAACTCATAAATATATATTGTACCGGAGGGGTTGAAGCTGCGCTGAAGTGTCAAACCTTTTTTGTTTGAAGTACATGTAATGAGCAAAGTCGTCAAGTTCCCGTCTTGAGAACGACAGGTTTGTTCGCCGTCGACATCTCGTCACTGTCCGTGGAAAGTCGTTTGGTGTTTATCTCCACATCTTTTCATCATTGCTTAGGACGGGGCCGCCATCTGTGGAAAGCAGGTACCGTGGTTTCGGTTTCGATCAGCTCTGAATCAACCTTGATCTTTTTCATCAAGTGTTCCCCGCAGTACATGTTCTGCCGTTGGCTTCTTGTCAAAACGAGGTGCGCCCGCCGACACCCTTTACACGGGCAAAGCCGTCGTCATCCGTTTTCTCCTTCTACCAGAAGTCATCGAAGACAGCGATATGGCGGCGACTCTTCCCGTCGCCTGCTAAACCATCCTCTCTTCGAGCACGACATACAAGCTTCATGGTGTACCGCCGAACAAAATATCCCAGTGAGATTATCTTGTCGATCAGATGATCAGATTGTTTTTTCCTGAAAGTTAATCGACCCATCGGAGAACATAGATGTGCCCCTCTCACGTCTGATAATTGGGGACTAGCTCGAGAGCAGCATACCCAAGAACTCTCGCGAGCCAGGCAGTGTGGCGATTGGACGAAAATAACTCCTCTATCATTTAGCCGAGACTCTGATCGAGATAAGATGGCTGAAGCATTATCAGCGCTCAGCTTTGATACGATCCGAGATGACATCGCAATGGCAACAATTTTGCTCTCCGAGCCGTTCCATCTCGCGCGACGGAGTCGCCACTGCATCGTTGAAACTGATGTGCGCGGAAACCGAAGTTCGCCCAAACTTGTAAGGTGCTTCGCGCAATGTATAGGAAATGGTCCGAGGTGAGCATAGAGCGAATAAAGCCATCGGGTAGTAAGGTCCCACGGGACGGCCATCTGAGCTACCGAACACCAGCAACGCGTTCGCCAACATTCTCTGTTCCCATTCTGCGGCCGTTGCGCCGGAACTAGCTAGTGCACAGTAGTGCACAGCGCTCTAGGCCTGACCATCCGCGCGAATTACACGAAGAATCATCAATTTCATCGCAGAGGCTGCCACTGAGATTCCACCTCACGAAATATTGCCACGTTCATCAGTTAACCCGATGGCTCGCGTGTGATCTTGGAGGCTACCAGTATAACACGAAAAACCATCGTCATTGATGAAGTGGGGTGTTCGAATGATGTTCAGCGGGGTTGACAACGGCATCTCGGACTCGGAGGTGCATCATGTTCTTGGCGACGACGCCCAGCTATTGATACCCCGTAGACCGTCACGCGAACATGGAGAAGCCAGAATAGAGCATTAATTCTCTGGTATTACTGAATCAGTATCGACTCATCAGTGGAGGTGAAATAGGTCGTTCAAGACAGTCTTCAAGCTTGAACTCCACCGATCTGACGATCGCGACCCTCGGGTAATCTTTGGAATTGACTCTTGCTCCGGACTCTGGGGCGGCGCTTCGCGTACCATTCCCAAGCAAAACGAACAATCTCGCCGTCGGCATCGTACGGCGTAGGAATCTCGCTATATCCGGGCCGAGCAGTGGGATGACGAACGTAGACAGCCGAGCACGTCTGGAACGAGACCTCGGCATACGCAGGAAGGAAAATGAATGGAGAAGCATATGCCGGAAGGTGGAATGGCGTAAGACCGTCGGGGGTTTTCGATGGTGCTACGCGTGGTTTGGCAGGGGGAGTGTCTTCGCTTTCTTCGCCTTCTGGCTCCTTGGGCAGTTTCGGCTCTTGCAAGAACCTGATCTCCGCGGGGTCAACGGATACCATATCGCCTGGAGCCAGGCGGGTGTTGGCGTCCGAATGCTAAGGACGAGGTCAACACGACATACACGCACATAGGCTAGCGGGGAGGTTACCTTCTTGCCGTTGAGCAAGACGTGACCGTGGATCACCAATCTCCGCGCTTCGTACACGCTCGACGCGAAGCAGCATCTGAAAATGAACACGTCTATCCGTCGCTCGACTTCGGCCATCATCAAGCTTCCGACTGGCGCGAGGCCTTTTTCGTCTTCCTCTTTTTTCCGACGTTCTGCGCGCTCGAGTTGATCCATGCGGCCAGAAAACTCGTCCAAAAGTAGGCTAGCTTTGTCTGTCGTCTGCAGGCGGGGACGCACGTCGGGGAGTGTAGCAGGGAGGTACCATCGTTTGAAGGTCTTCTCGGGGATGAAATCGCCATGGTAGGCACGGATGAGTGCCTTTGCCGTCCAACGTTGCTGGAAGAGAGTTCGGTTGGTCCGACTGAACGACACATGCTTTTGAGCAACGAAAGCGCGTGCCCACATGGTGTAAAGATTCTCCATTGACCAGCTCTGGTGCAGGAAAGAATAAATATCCTAGGCGTAGAGAAAAAATGGTAGAGGACCTACCATGCGAGGTAGACACCTCTTGATGTTGAACACATTTTTGTCCCTCATGGTAGGGCGTCCAGCCTAAAGAGAAGTTGCTAAAAATTCACACGCATCATAAGTACTTTAACTACTGCAACTTGGAGTGCGTACACAATGTAGGCTACGACATAGATTTAATACTACTCAACCTCACCACCAGCGGAAGGAGCGAGACATTCTCGCTCGACGCATAGTACTGCACGCAGTCCAAATGAAACTAGCATAGCGAGTTAAGCGAACAGCAATGCCGAAAAGAATCACCATAATTACCTTGAACCTGAAAAAATAATAACGAGTGAGATAAGTACATAGTACACCAACGCAAGAATATTTGGGCACACACCAATGGTTGAAGTTCGACTCAAATTTCTTCAGAAAATCCCAACGTTTGTTCATTGCTTGATCCCCGTCACCAGATTCAGCAGCCAAGAGCGCCTGAGAGGCTGATTTTGTAAACGATGACGAATAAAGTGCAAACGTCGAGCATGTCACGATCATCCTCGAATATGCCTGTTGAACTCGTCCTATCAGCAGGAACATCGCCCAACTCAAGTTCACTTACCCTGAGCAATTTCGCACTCGTCAACATACACTCCTTCAAACACGTATCCAAGAAATCGACATGATCCTTCAGTAATTGGTCCACCGTCGTCACGTTTGCAAGCTTCGTCTCTAGAGAGCGCCAGTTAGGCTCCAAGACCTCAAAGGTCACAAAGGCCAGTATTTGTTGAACAAATGCCAGCATTCGTGCGCGAAGAAGTAATACGCGAAGCCTCCATTGCTCGAATTCGGGATGGTTGGGAACAGATTTGCGCCATGTTGCAGTCTTTTGCTCAATCCACATCGAAGCCAGAGACTGTTCGACATTTTTTAGATGCAAAAGGAAGCGAAAGATCAATTGATAACGTAACATGGTCTTGCGCGAGATTACAAGGGAGAGGGGGAATTTCACTGTATAGTCGAGCGCAAGAGCTTCGATGGCTGCAAGGCATGGGTTGGAAGAGTAATCGCATACTTTCGGGAGTCTTACCTAGCATTGGCTTTTTTTCGTCCTTCTCTTTATCTCGGTCCTTTTTGACATCTTCTTGGCCTGCCCCATCGAGCACGCCTTCCCCGTCATCAATGACTCCGCTCACACTGATAACTTTTAGCAACCATTCATACAGCGCTGTGCCAGCGAGGTTGACTTTAACGTCCTCCCGGAACAATGCATCTTCACCCGTGAGCGCAAGGTCAAGTAAGCTTTGCAACTTTACGATGCTGGCCGATTTCGCGGGCTTTTTAAGTTCAGTGTGGGCAAGGTCGAGTAGGTGCGTAAGGAAAGAGGATTGCGATAGGAAAAAGTACCGTTTGAGGGAGCGCAAACGAGGAATAAGTTGTTGATCCTGCAGCAGAAGCCGTAGAAGGGTATGATTGGCGTGCGTATAAGCATCTTCCACAAATTTGTACAGCCTAAAGAACAGTTGGCTATAAGAGCATACAGAGAGGTTACAAGCTCACTTTTGGTCATCCATGGACAGCTGTTCGCTCGCCGAATGTTGGCTTGCTTGCAGTTCTATACCGCATTCACGAATGACATTTAGGTATTTACCAGCGAGAAGGATCTTGTATTTCCAACCCTCGAGTGATGGGGGAATGCATGCACCACCTGGCAATCTGCCGCCCGGAACTCTCGGGGGTGGAACACCAGCATGCTGCCGTTTCGATGAGGATGTCGAACCGTCCCGTAGCTGTACATGGTAAGGATGCACGAACAAGAACAAAAGGGGTTACACCGACTGACTCACCGTGTACCGCCTTTCCCAATACTCGTCCGTGTAATCCACCTCCAAAATACCCTTGCTAATGAATTTACTCTCTTTGACACAAAATTCTTCGTACGGATCTTGCAATCTCCCTGTCGTTATCCATTCACGAAGCATACCTGCATATGGAATCCCAGCTGCACTCGACAATGTACCATACACTTTGCATGCTGTTGGGTCTCCTGACATGCCTTGCATCCGTTCGTAGATGACAGTGAGCACCTCTCCACCTTTTACAGGCACAGCTGCACTTGTCGAGGATTTGGTAATCTCAGAG
Organism: Leccinum rimulosum; assembly: GCA_038091395.1. Classification (NCBI taxonomy): domain Eukaryota; kingdom Fungi; phylum Basidiomycota; class Agaricomycetes; order Boletales; family Boletaceae; genus Leccinum; species Leccinum rimulosum. The sequence continues at coordinate 18,665 of JBBPOJ010000338.1, forward strand.
AGTACGGCCTTCAGCTTCGCACCACCTAGACCGAGGGCTTCGTCTCGTGCATCTTGTTCTTCATCCGCTGATGACGAGGAAAGGGAAGAACCTTCATCGTCCTCTGTATTTGCTAGCTCGAGGACTAGTTGGTAAATCAAGGAAAGCGTGTGAACTGTTGGATGGATATAGAACCAGAGCTTCTGTAGGGTGAACTGTGGGGACGTATTAAACGCGTGTTCCAGTTGGGATAAAAGGGTCTGGTAATCCTGCACAGGAATGTGGCCGTGAATATGGCTCTCTGCTCCGTAGACTGGACCACGAACCTTTAACATGTCACGGATAGAGGCACAGAGTGCATGGTTGACGAGACCAAAGTCCAGATGGCTCCGGCTCTCAACAAACGCAGATATGGCCGTATAGTAGGTGCCAAGAGGAAGAATTCGTTCAGCCAAATCTCGAAGAGATGGATCTATGAAAACAGGTCGATAATACGCTCCTTCGATTTCATTGTCGCAAAACATGTTAACTCACCCAGCGGTGACGACACGACGAAACGGATCCCTTGCAGAGGGTCATCGTCCTCTGGCGAATAGTCCGGATGATACGTGACATGCGTGCCTTCAATACCCTGTTGTGTTCGGGTCGGTCTTACCAGGTCGCGGCCGAGACTTGACACTCACCATCAACACGTACAATAGGTCCTCCAGGATGATGGCCTCTTGAATATCAGTCGGCAGATGATCCAAGACATCCTCTCTCTCTTTCCCTTTGCTCTTTGGGATTTGATTTGTAGTCCCGACCCGAGAATTCAATGGCGCACGGACAAACGAAGTCTCGGCAATGAAGGACGACGACTCGTTGTCTGCGATTGGCCATGAATGAATGGCAAAGAAGAGTAAAGAAGCCGAGACACGTACTTCTTCCTCGATTTTCACGCGAGTTGCTAATAGGAGAATCGATGTCTTGGTCGATATCGTCACTCAGTCGTCTGTTCCTCCTGACGGACGCGATGGTGCCCGTGATCTGTGCCCATCAACTATTGAGGATGCACCAGCGAGCTAGTAAACCTAAAGGGACTACCTTTGTATATTCTTTGGCGGACAAGGTGAAATTGTTCTTACGTGCCGGACGTGTTCTGGGAGTGTATGGATCCATGCTATTGAAGGGGCAAAGTTTAACGGAAGCGTGTGAAGACAACTTCGATATGTGGCTGTGCCATTGGCTTCTTTGCTTTTCGCACTCTGCGCACTTGAGGCTCCCGCGCCTCTGGGACCAGGCTAGCCGGTTGCCAGATGGGCCAATATGGCTTGTCAAAAAAAAAAAAAAAAAAGAACTGGCACTACTTATCAGGTTTCGAGCGTAATCTGTGTTGTTACATCTAATCAGAGCTCGCGCAAACTCGGATCACTAACCTCCGTGTTAATATACGATAGGGACGTCCGTACCCACTATTGGTCATCGACTTTGACCGTCTTTGGGAGGCTGCGAAATCCATCGGGTTCTGGTAGTAGTAAGTAGCGAAAACTACCCGAGACGGGCGCATGACAATGAGTCTTGATCATCATTTTCTTAGCCTCAAGAACCATGGCGCCGATAAGGAAGCCGACGGCTTGTTCGACGTCAACGCCGAATTCATGGTCCTCCCCCTCGAAGAGAAGATGAAGTGGGAGTCAAAAGACAACGGACCGTGGTTTGGGCTTGTATATCGTCATCCATTCACGTTAAGCACTGACAGGTGACCGACCCACTCGTCTCAGATATAGGAAAGCTGGTACGAACGCGGTGGACGCTACCGGGTGGGTGCCATTGTGTCTGCATTCTCTCATCGGTGTTATTTTCCTGACGCAGGGAGTTAGTAATCCGGACTCTGGAGAGTTCTACAGCGTCTCCAAGGACGATGTGCTCGCATTTCCAAAGGTCGTGCACGTGACGTACCCAGCCCCGTTGACGACTGCAAAGCCGACTGTCTTGCGCCCGTTCGTCCGCAAGTCGCTGGAAGTCAATAACACCATCATCCGTATCTTCGACGACCGGCTGGGTTTACCAGAGGGCACGCTCGACCGACTGCACTCGGATCAGGAGCATAGTTTCAGTGCAGCTAACGTGCTCAGGGTCCCACCGATGCCCGAACAGGCGACAGGGTCGCAGAACAAGCCAATGTTGGGCGAACACACTGACTTTGGTTCCTTGGTGAGCCCAAATTGATTTTGATCATTGTCCATTCATCGAAACCTTGTCAGTCCTTTTTGCACAACAGGCTCGGCGGGTTGCAGGTCATACCTCCTGGCCAATCAGAGTGGTTCTACGTCAAGGTATGCAAGCACTGGTTTCTGCTGGGAGATACTCAGATACGACGATAAATGCATACAGCCTCTTCCCGGCCACGCGATCTGCAACATCGGCGACACCCTCGCCATCTTCAGTGGAGGTATCCTCCAGTCCAACATGCATCGCGTGGTGCGGGCACCCGGTGATCAAGGCGAGCACGAACGTTTCTCTGTCGTGTTCTTCACTCGTCCGGGAAACTCGGGGGTTCTCCGCGCGCTTGTCGAAGACAGTTCGTTGATTGCAGACGATGTGCGAAAGCACCCCGATCATGACTTTAATCCGGGCCAGACTGCGGGCGAGTGGTTCATGAGGCCCGTCAGGTACCTGAAAATCAAGAATAGGAAGGTCAGTACATCGCTGAGAAAGTAGGGTGTCGTACGCGTCCTGACGTGACATCAGGGACCTGAGACGTGGGCGGCCAGCAGGAGTACGGAGCACACCCCCACAGTAGCGTGAATATTGATGTGGACTGAAACGTGAAAAATTGACTTGTATAAACCTTGTCCATCGTGTATTTCTGGTAACTGTAAATGAGATGTTGCACTAGCATGAAAGGATAACGGCGCGCGCGCGTTCAAGTTGATGCCGAATTGCCAATGGACTACAATCAAACGCTGACACGACACCGTGACCGAGCCAAAGTACAACGCGTGGTTCTTAACCCCGGCAAGTTGGTCTTCACGGCGGTGGTACCCGAAGAGATTGGCTGATGTGCATTCGTCCAGAAATTGCATGAATTATTTTGATATTCCACAAATGCCGTCCTAAGCACTGATGACAAGATGTGGAAATAAGCGCCACATCATTGACTTTCAACGGGCAGCGACGAGATGTCGACGACAAACAAACTTGTCATTCGGCGTGAACTTGACGACTTTGCTCATTACAAGTATGTATTTCAAACAAAAAAAAGTTTGACTCTTTAGTACAGCTTCAACCTCTCCTATGATTTTACCATGTAATCCCTATCAAATAGATTCTCAAACTCATAAAGATTGATTGTACCGGGTTCCTGGAACATTCGTAATGATTCAAGCGAGGTCCGCAAACCCGACCTTGAAATTACTGTAATCGAACACGCTGTATACGCCCTGCAGGAAAGCGGCCCCAAGGGTCCAAAATGCTAGGCCATATGGTCAGAACGAGTCCATCTAGCGCCGCAAAAGCGAGTGCAGGAAGCGAAAAGCAACGGATCTCACATATATCAGGCATGCTCCGACTCTCGGCAATGACGGCGCCGAAACAAGAAGGAGAACCTTCCGAAATTGGATTAAGTCTGAAAGCCTCGGGAGGGACTGCAAACGTCCTGCCACCGAAGGTGAAGCCCAGTGTTGGGAAAGAGTTGCACGGTACTGCAGGCTGTCGATAAAAACAAGGTACCGAACGTAATCGGAACTCACATGCATAGTAACCAAAGCCTGTATGATCTATCAAGGTACCGCCAAGGCGTCTGTACAATTCTGCAACCCGGTCCCAATCTCCGTAGATGTACTTCGCACCACTGTCAATCATACTAACAGGTACATTTTCGAAAAATTTATCACCATTAACACGAACATCGTCCATGGACACCTGCCAGAATCCCTACATAAATGCTAATGTCAGCAACATCCTCTCACATCTACTATTTTAACTCACAGGAACTGTTATGCGTGTATAAGTGATGTCACCACTATACAGCTGACTGTTTGTTCCACCGAGGTACATCTCGGCCCCAGAAGGAGAGAGTTTCAATGAGAAGGTCGGATTGGTTAACCTCCCTTGTCCGACAAGCGATCGAAACAACGGAGAAACACCAAATTTCGAGATGGATGGGTAGGCTAATCCAAGTAAACCGTCTCCAGGGAATTCCCTATTGATTGCTCCCTGAGCAGTATTGTACGATGTTGCAGAACCAAAGATCTGAGGGTTTGCCTATCTTGGCGTCAGAATTCAATGGTCAAGCTCATAAGCGATGCAACACATACAGTTAATCCACCAATGGTTACATTATCAGTAAATAGATCACCGTTTATAATGGATCCACCTCCATATTCCAGCTCAAACTTTGACATCGAATTGTGGTAGTACTTTTTAGCAGAGTTGGATGACTTGGGATTCCAGAAGTTGCGATCTCGAGCAACCCCACTACATCCAACACCCAGCACCCACATATCACTGCATTGACTTGAACAAAAATAGTTGTATGAAGCAAAAGAAAGTACCTACGCTGCACCAGTGTCGATGAAGACTGTCCGTGTGACGTAGATCAGTGTAAATCAGAATGATACAAGGAGATCTTACCCTTGAAGGTCTGGGGAGGAGTGCCAATCGAAATCTCGGCCACCCAAAAGGAATATCTCAAAGCTGTCAGCGGGACGCCAGCGCCACGCGTTCCGAGTTCGGACTTGCTCCGTTTCACAGCCAAAGGATGCATCGACCCCGTGTTCCTCTCGTAATTGTCCAGGCCACTGAAGATCTTCCTATATAAAGAAAGGCTGAGCAGAGTAGATATAACTGTTCATTACACGTACTCCCTGACTGATATACCATGAGATGTGATGGCGTCGAGATCAATGGTTTCGTTGGAATTCAGAAAGGGAGACTCGTGCCTGACGAGTGGTATGGCCATTCCACCACCCATCATCCGGTTTGGTACAGGATTTGCAATGGCCAGAGCAACCAGGCTGCCGGTGACTGCAAATACGGTTATCGTATCGAGTCGCATTGTAGTGGAGTGGAAAAGGCTGGCGGTGAAACGTACACCCACATACCTTTAATAATGAGAAGCCAACAAGATGGGAACAAATCGCATCATGGATAAGTCAAATTGATGATGTGAATGAATCAACATTGTGTCACATATGAGCTTCGCGGCGCAAAATGTCATAGACAGATTCACACATGAACGTTTGAACCCACAAGTCAATTTGGGGAACAGTCAGTATTACATAAATATGTACTTGTTTATAGGGCTTTGCTGCCCTTTGCACGATCGACTTTGACCTCGGAAATTGACCGTCTCTGGGAGGCTGCGACATCCGTCGGGTTCTGGTAGAAAGTAGCAGCGAAACTATACGAGACAGGCGGATGATGCCCATGTCTTGATCATCATTTTCTTAGCCCGAACGGCGGCTGGCAGCCCTGCATGGCAGTAGCGTCGGAATATTGAAAGGATGTGGACTGAAACATATGAGCGCACATAACCCAAAGCTGTCCATCGTGTACTATTGGTATTTCTTGTAATTCTCAATGACTCTGAATGGATGTAGCGCGTGCTTCTTTAGTACTACAATCCCCGACTTGGCCTTGGATCATACCCGCCGACGGGTGAAATCCAGCTAGTGACCCGAAGAGATTGGCTTGTGTACGTTTTCAAGATGTGACGAACTTGAGATCATGGTCTATTACAAGACTCAAACAAGACTTACTTAATGCACTTTCAAACAAAACAAGTTTGACCCTTCCCAGGCGCTCCGAGTCAGCTTCAACCCCTCATCGATTATCGCCCATCGTCGTCATGCCCGTCGACCTCCGCCTCGCCCTGCTCGTGTGCGACGAGCCCACGCCCCACATCAAGGCTGTCCACGGTGACTACGAACAGATATTCACACAACTCTTGTCCTCGTCGCTTGCACGGACCAATTCGGGTGCGACTCAGACGTTCACGCTCGACGCGTACGACGTCTTCAAAGACATCAAGTACCCACCAGATAACGTCCACTACGACGGCATCCTCATCACCGAAGCTCGTACGTCCCCATGTCCCTTTTTCCGACCCCGATCTCACCCACGGTGACGCAGCCGGGAGCGCCAACGAGGATGTCGAGTGGGTCAACAAGCTCGTCGCATATGTCCGGCGCATTGTCACAGACAAACCGTCCATTAAAGTGTTTGGTAAATGAACGCACTCGCTGCCTCGTTCCCAAACGTCTCCCACTCATATCAACACACACATACACTCTCTCATGCCCATGATGATCTGGCAGGCGTCTGCTTCGGCCACCAGGTCATCGCTAGAGCGCTCGGCGGGTCCTGCGTGCCAAACAACGGCAGATCTGAAGTCGCCGTGACGACCGTCCAGCTCACCCCGCTCGGCAAAGCCATCTTTGGCACAGATCAGCTCGTGAGATACATTGCTTAAACACGCATGCCTATACCTCGCTCATCCGACCTGCAGGACATCCAACAGATGCACAGGGACCACGTCCCCAGGTTACCACCCAACGCACACATCCTCGGCTCGACCGACGTCACCCCGAACCAAATCATGGCCATATTCGATCCAGGATCGGGACCTACCCCAGAGAATCTGGCCTCGGACGCGCCCAACGTCCAGCTCACATCCATTCATGTGCTCACGTTCCAAGGACACCCCGAGTTCACGCCCTCGATCATGTCGATGATTATAGACGCACGTGCTGGGGTACTCGGCGAGGCGCTTGCCAACGATGGCCGTTTGCGTGCGGCGGGGATACCTGGGAGACATCACCCAGCCGGGCTGGCTTGCGATGGTGTTGGCAGGATTGGAAAGGTGATATGGGGCGTGCTGGGGGTCGTCTGATGAGGATCTAGTAACATATCACCGCTTGTCAATAAGTTCGTACCCCTTTCTGCACAATGATTACAGGGTCAAAAAGCCGGGGTAGGGCAGCAAGGTATCAAGTGCGTCGAATTTCTGGATTTCAGGTTCAATACTCTGCCCTCTTTTGCCAAGTTCAAAATCGACATCCTGCAATATTGTAAATTTACCTGTTTCGAAGTTTCAGTCGCAGCTCCTCGCAAGAAGATGATAGCCGATCATGCATGCCACATGATAAAGAGAAAACGCATCACCGATGATGTTATGGTCTGGTTGTTTTTGGGTTGTTTATAAAAAGGGAGATGATGTATGTGATATTGATGCGTATAAGGCTTCCGTTTGATTATTCAACTGTTCCTCGACCAAAAAAACCTACTTATGAATATCTAATGTTCCACAGACGTTCGGAGTTCCTGATCACTGATGAAAAGTATCCAGCGGCAGTGGTATTGCACGTCGTACGATGGCGCTTCTCTAAAGATCATACAGTTGTTTTGATGCCAATGAAGGTGATTTTTCCGCTAAATATCTTATCGTCAATTAACAACCACTCTCAGGATTAGTTGTTGGTCATCGTTCATTCAGTGGGCGGAGCTCATTGCATTCAACGATGTATGGACTGTACTTGTCTGCGGCTCGTAAGTAGCCACCGCCGCCGTACCAGCAACCTAGTCGCGCTCTATGAGATGCTCTGCAACCCTCTTAGGCCTACTCCCGCCAACTATGACAATCGGTAGTTTATGCAACGGCGACAGAGGGACGGCGGCAAACCCATCCGATAGTTTTACCATGAACTCCCTGTAACTTAAATAGATAAACCTCACAAACATACATTGTACCGTCCGGGAACATCCACGATGAATCAAGCGAGGTCTGCAAGCCCGACCTGCAAAGTACTGTAATCGAACACGGTGTATACGCCCTGCATGAAAGGCACCCCAATGACCCAAAATGCTAGGCCATATAGTCAGAACGAGTGCAGGAAGTGAAAAACAATGGATCTCACGCCAAGGTTTGTTCTGACTCATGGCGAGGATGGCGCCGAAACAATAGGGAGAACCATTCAAAATTCTTTCGAGTCTGAAAACTTCGGGAGGGATATCAAACGTCTTGCCACCGAAGGTGGAGCTGACTGTTGGGAAAGAGTCGCACGGCACTACAGGCTGTCGATCAAAACAAGCTACGGAACATAATCGGAACTCACAGTAATAGAGACCAAAGCCTGCATGAACCAGCAAGGTACCGCCAAGGTGTCTGTACAATTCTGAAACCTGGTCCCAATCTCCGCAGATGAAGTTTGCACCAGTATCAAATATAGCAGGTTGATTTTCGAAAATTTTATCACCATTAACACGGACATCGTCCATGGACACCTGCCAGTATCCCTAGTATACAAATGGCCGATGTTAGCAACATCCACTCCGACCTACCATTTTGACTCACAGGAACCGTTACGCGTAAATAAGTGATGTCGCCGTTGTATAGCATACTGTTTGCTCCACCGAGGTACATCTCGGCCCCAGAAGGAGAGAGTTTCAATGAGAAGGTCGGATGATCAATTAACCTCGGTTGTCCGACACTGACAAGCGATTGAAGCAGCGGAGAAGCACGAAATCTCGAGATGGATTGGAAGGCCAATCCAAGAAAACCGTCTGCAGGGAATTCCCTGTAGTTTGATCCCGGACCAGCATTGTACGATGTTGCAGAACCAAACCTCTGAGTCCTTGACTAGCGTGGCGTCAGAATTCAATGGTCAAGCTCATAAGCGATTCAAAACATACAGTGAATCCACCAATAGTTACAATGTCAGTAAATAGAATACCTTCGACACTGGATCCGCCTGCATATTCGAGCTGAAAGATCCAATTCCAACACCACGTGCCACACCTTTTAGCAGATTTGGATGACTTGGGATTCCAGAAGTTGCGATCTCCAGAAATCCCACTACATCCAACACCGGCCACCCACGTATCGCTGCGTTGACTTGAACAAAAAAAGTTCTATGAACCAAACGAAAGTACCTACGCTGAACCAGTGTCGATCTTCACTGTGATTGTGTGACGTGGATCAGTGTAAATCAGAATGATACAAGGAGATCTTACCCTTCATGGTCTGGGGAGGGGTTCCAACAGAGATCTCGACCATCCAAACAGAATGTCCAAAAGTTGTCAGCGGGACGACAGCGCCACGCGTTCCGAGTTCGGACTCGCTCCGTTTCACATCGAAAGGATGCATCGTCCCCGTATTCCTCTTGTAATTGTCCATGCCACTAAGGATCTTCCTATGAAAATGGCTGAGCAGAGCAAATATAACGGTTCATTCGACGTACTCCCTGACTGATATACCATGAGATGTGATTGCATCGAGATCAATGATTTTACTGGAATTCAGAAAGTGAGACTCGTGCCTGGTGAGTGGGATGGCCATTCCACCACCCGCATTACGGTTTGGAACAGGATTTGCAATGGCCAGAGCAACTAGGCTGCTGGTGACTGCAAATATGGTTATCGTGATGAATCGCATTGTAGAGGAGTGGAAAGGGCCGGCGGTGAAACGTACACCCACATACCTTTAATAATGAGAAGCCAACAGTCACAATATACTGACACGGGCCCATCAGGGATACGAACAAGTCGCATCATGGATAAGTCAAACTGATGCTGAATGAATCATGTGTCATCTTAGCGGGGAAGAACGTGGCGCAAAATGGAACTTGATTGAAGAATGGAGATTGATTCACACATCCATAAGTAAAGTCAATTTGGGCGACAGGCTTGTAGTACTTGCTTATTCTTTACTAGGGGGCAGTAATATGGAAACCGGCGTAAAAGGGGTGAAGCAGTTACACTCAGGCTGTCGTTTAGCAGTGGCGTGGGTAGATTGACACGTGTACACTAGGAGTTCGTCGCGGCTCATCTTGACTGTACCTAAGACTTTGGCGACTACGCACTGTGCAGATATTCACGCGGCTCTTGTCCTCGTCGCTCGCACGTACCAACTCGGGTGCCCATCGCACGTTCACACTCGACACATACGACGTCTTCAAAAGCGGGAATTACCAACCAGATAGCCACTAATACGACGGCCTCTTCATTACCGAAGCTCGTACGTCCCTTTTTCTGACCCAATCTCACCCCCGGTGACGCAGCCGGGAGCGCCAACGAGGACGTGGAGTGGGTCAACAACCTAGTCGCCTACGTCCGGCGCATCGTCACAGACAAAACGTCCATGAAAGTGTTTCGTAAATGAACCCACCCGCTACGTACCTCGTTCCCAAACGTCTCCCACTCATAATAACACACACACTCTCTCTCTCGTGCCCATGATGATCCGGCAGGCGTCTGCTTCGGCCATCAGATCATCGCTACAGCACTGTGTGTCCTGCGTGCTAAACAATGGCCGATCGTGAGGTCACCGTGACGACCGTCCAGTTCACCCCGCTCGGCAAAGCTGACACAGATCAGCTCGTGCGATGCATTACTTTCCTCGGCTCGACCGACGTGACGACGTCACCCCCAACCAAATCATGGCCATGACCCCGCGCCGGTATCTACGCCAGAGAACCATCCCACTGTCATCAATTCATGTACTCACGTTTAAAGGACACCCCAAATTCACGCCCTCAATCATGTCGATGATTATAGACGCACGCGCCGGGATACCCGGCAGGCTTCCGACGGCGTTGGAAGGATTGGAAAGGCGGTATGGGGTGTGCTGGGGGTCGTCTGATGAGGATCTGGTAACAGAAATATTCGACATTGATATTCTGGTATTAGATTCCACAACGACCGCTTGTCAGTACTTATTGCCCCCTGCCATTACACAACGCTTATAGGTTACATTAAGTACACAGGCTTCGAGAAATTCAACACGCAACGGTTTACGTTCGATTGAACTGCCGAGCCTTTTTTTTGCTAATCGTGTCTGCATTCTCGCATCGGTGTTATTTTCCTGACGCATGGAGTTAGTAATCCGGACTCTGGACAGTTCTGCGGTGTCTCCAAGGACGACGGTCGTCCGTGACATACCCAGCCCCGTTGACGACTGCGATGCCGACCATCTTGCGCCCCTTCGTCCGCGAGTCGCAGGAAGTCAATAACACAATCATTCGTATCTTCGACGACAGGCTGGGTTTGCCAGAGGGCACGCTCGACCGACTGCACTAGGATGAGGAGCATAGTTCCAGTGCAGCTAACGTGCTCAGGGTCCCACCGACGCCCGAACAGGCGGCCGGGTCGCAGAACAACCCAATGTTGGGCGAACCCACTGACTTTGGTTCCTTGGTGAGCCGTAGATTCGTCGAAACCTCGTCGGTCCTATTAGATAGACTGTCAAACTTATAAATATTCATTGTACCGGGTTCCGGGAACATTCGTGATGATTCAAGCGGGGTCCGCAAACCCGACACAGGAATTGCCGTAACCGAACACGCAATATACGCCCTGCAGGAAAGAGGCCCCAAGGACCCAACTTGCTAGGGCATATAGTCAGAACGAGTCCATCTACCGCCGCAAAAGGGAGTGCAGGAAGTGAAAAGAAACGCAGATCACACAAAGGGTTGGCCCGACTCAGGGCGATTACGGTGCCGAAACAATTGGGAGAACCTCGCCGAATTGGTTTGAGTCTGAAAGCTTCGGGAGGGACTGCAAACGTCCTGCCACCGAAGGTGAAGCCCAGTGTTGGGAAAGAGTTGCACGGTACTGCAGGCTGTCGATAACAACAAG
>JBBPOJ010000339.1:0-30185 GCA_038091395.1 Leccinum rimulosum
AGGATACTCTGTCTTGGGCTCGTCAAAGTTGCGGTAGACGACGATGGCTGGAGGTGTCACTCCCGCTGCAGCAATCGCCTCGGGGTCAGTGGACAGGCCGAAAAGGTAGCTGTCGCGGTTCTTTTGAGCGGCGGCATTGAATTCGGGTGCAGGGGCATCCGTCTCTGAGGCCAGGTACGCGATAGCGACGAGCTTGTCAGCGTTTTGGAAGTCAGCCAGGTTGGCACCAGTGACTTCGGTGACTGCGGGCAACGATTGCCTTGCGACGTATGTCAGCCAGAACGTAGACTGGTGGAGACGCGGACGACACTTACTTGAACATGTAGCCTATGATGCCATCCGCCTTGCGAGGCCCAGTGTAATCTGAGGGTTCGCCGTTACGGAAGACCTTGAGGGACCTATCAAGCGATGTGAACTCGCGACAACCACCGGACGGAAAATGGTCGCTTACGGGTAACCCTGTATGCCATGGGTTTGGCAAAGGTCCGCCTCGTCGACGCAGTCCACCTTGGCGAGCTTGATGTTGGCGTCCTTGAGCGTCGTCGCGGCCTCTTCGTAGTGCGGTGCCAGAGCTTTGCAGTGTCCGCACCTGCGTTTCGTTGAGTTAGGCTGAGACTAGAGGTCATGTCTGCACGTACCATGGAGCAAAGAACTCGACGAGGATGAGAGGCTCCGGGTTAACGGTGGACTCGAAAGTCTCCTGGGTGATGTTAATGACGTCGGAGGGCTTCTCAGCATCAGCGTCTGCGGCGACGAGAGACGCGAGGGCGACAGCAGAGGCCGCCGAGACGAACGTGGTGAAACGCATAGCTCGAAGGAGGTGGTTGAGAAGGAAAATAACTTTGCGGGTATGGCACCCTTTTATGGATCGAAACGGGCATACGTGTCAATTTCGTACGAATAGGCGCACCAAACTATTTACGGAACCCGGTGCCTCGAATCCAAACAAGTCCAAGGCCTCAGTGACGATTAAGAAAAGTAGGTAGTAAATTGAAACAACTGCAAGTATCTATATCTATCTCCTACGACGCCTGTCCATCAGATCCGCGAAAGATCAAAATCCGAGCCACGTTGACGTCCTCCACCATAATGTTTTGGCTCTGGAATAAATTTTCGTGGTGGCGGAAAGTCCGTCGTAGGGTATCTACGAGACCCGGCTTCCGGAGGTGGTGAAGGAACTGTAATGATCGCGCCGTCAGCTATGTGTCGCGAGTAATATAGTCAAGGACTCACTCTTTCGACTCGGCGGTGACCGTTTCGTACCATTCGTCTGGCCGTTTGGCAAGGTCAGCGATGGTCGAGGTGGTGTTTCGGCTGGTGCAGGAGTGGAAACGACTCGAGGTCTCGAAGGTGGCACAATGGGAGGCACCCAACTCGTCCGGGCAGGTGAGGGTCCCGGTGGAGGGGGTGCGGAAGAGTCAGGCTCAGATAACGCTCTCATGTGGGCAGGGATTGATGAGCCGTTCGTGTCGGGCACCCTGCGAAACGGAGGCGGTGGTGCCGCTCTGGCTGGCGCGGAACCAGCCATAGAAGAAGGTCGGGCGGGTGGCGGGGGAGGAGCTTTGCGAGCTGGAAGAGCCGGGATGCCATTGCTGGAGCGCGCAGGAGGGAGTGGGGGCACTCGCATAGACGAAGACTGTGGGCGTGCGGGCGATGCACTGCGTACCGCATTAGACGGCGGAGGACGAGCTGGGGGCGGAGGTGGCCCACGTGACGAAGCTGGAGGTGATACAGCCCTTGGTGGGGGTGGGGGACGACGAGGAGGTGCAGCCGGTGCAGTTGGGGGGGAGGGAGTTACACGAGCCGGGGCCGATGGGGCTCGTGCTGGGATAACGGGTGCCCGGTGGGGTAATGGGGGTACCGCTCTGGGTGGAGCTGTGGGCGGGGGCGCGGGCGGAGCGGGTGTCGATGTATTCACCCTGAAAGGTGGGGATGGCGCGATCGGAGCAGGTGAAGGGGTAGCGCGACCTGGCACCGCTGGTGGTTTGCCGAGCGTCGATGATTTGGCTGGTGACTCAGTGAGACGAGAGGGGTGGGCGGATTATAAGAAGGTGATCAAACCTAGATTATTCTGACCCGCAGGCCTCAACTTGGGCACTCCGCCTGCGAACAGAGCTCCGAGCTGAGGAGGGCCACCACCGGATGGGATAGCAGGCGCAGACGTCGGTGCTCGTGAACCAGCACCACCCCCGGTTGGCTTGGAATCAATCGAAGGCGCACTACGATCATTCGTTTCTGCCTTTTTCAACCTCTTTCCTGCCTGGATCTGTTTGAGGAGCTCGCTGGAAGCCATAGAGAGAGGGAGAGATGGTAAAGCTGCGGGGCGTAAACAGTGATAAATATCATCATTTATTGTCTAGTGCTACAAAAAATGACTACACCATTCAGCTAGTACAAGAATAAAGTGCATGGGACAGTACTCGCTATAAATTCACCATCCACTGGTGAACAAATCTCATCGTAGTAGTTTCTCAGTGGAACAGGGGCTAATTGCCTAGGATAGAATAGGGTCACGTGGATTTAGAGCCAAACATGGGAATGTTAGGAAATTAGTTGTTCGTGGGAACTAGACTGTATGCTAAGTATGGCCAGCCTGCCGCCTAACATGGAGCCAAACAATCCACTTGCTCTTTCACTCGTGCCACCACCATGGACAACATACCGCAGCTTGGCACAGCTGCGGACTTGGAGCTGCGTGCAGCTCGAATTGCTGATCCCGGTATAGGTTAGTCTCTCCTCACTTACACTTCCATCTATTCACCATTTCCATCTTCAGACCTCAAAACCAAGCATACTGTAGCATGCGAACTCAGAGAAATGATCGACACCGTCAGAGACACGGATTCCGCACGCGTATTTCCACAGATGATCCCAGTTCTTCTCGAAATCCTTCGCTCTGGCGAAGCTGCTTATCACAAAGACTCGCTCGAATACCAGTTTCGGCGCGTTCTTCTAGAAGTCCTCCATCGCATCCCATACAACGATACAATTCGACCTCTCGCAGTCCCTCTTCTCAGTGGAATCCTTCACATACTCCGTCATGATAACGAAGAAAATGGTGTTGCTTCTTGCAAAATCATCATCGACTTGCTTCGCTCCTTCAGAACTCTCAGCGAAGAACTCGTCTCCGAGTTCTTGGCTATCCTTCAGGACGTTTTTCGCAACATAAGTGGTCTAGTGCAGGAAACACTTGCCGAAGATTCCCCCATCTTGGATGTAAACGTCGTCATGCCCAGCATTCGCAGCTTCAAGGTATTGGCGGAAATGGGCATGGTCGTCGTCACGTTTTCTCAAAGCCATCGATTGATGGTGACAACACTGATACAAACCACCTTGGGACTCAATTTTGAAGTCTTGGCTCTCGAGTCTCCTGCTCAACGCAAAGCACGCGAGGACTACGAAGCAATGGGCTCGTATTGGGCAGGCATGGCTACAACTATCAAGAACCCGCAAGCCTATGGTGATTTCATTACCGCGCAGATCAAGGTCGGTACATACATGATTGCTAATCCTCTATTCTCAGCCTTTCCTTAGATGGTCTCGTACGTGGCCTACATGATCCGTGGTTTTGCCGAACAGTTCGATTCATTTGGCGAGCGCCTCATCCTTTCTGCACTCCGACTGTTGCAGGACCTTCCTGCCAATGGCATACAAGCCCGTAGGGTGTGCACCTTTCCTTTCGGTCCAGACAAATTCCAACCCAACACCCTAGGATCTCATGGTCGTATTACGACATCTCGTAGGCACTCCCCATCGCAAGGCTCTCCTGCCCCAGATAGACAAACTTTTCAACGAGAGAATTCTATTAGGTAATGGTATTGGCAGCCAAGAGACCCTTCGGTAGGTTAGTGGATGCTTGTCCTCCATGTCACTAACGCATTCTGTATGTAGCCCGTCGGCATATGCTGTCATCGCTGATCTTGTTCACCATCTTCGCACCGATCTTTCAGCCGATCAGCTCGCGCGAGTCTCAAAACTTTATTCTACTCTCATCCACAATCCTTACCTCGGAAGCACACTCCATACCCTTTTCGCAAAAATGATGTTTGGTTTGATCGAAAATATTACAGCCAAAGACACTCCCCAGGGTGCGGCCTGCATTCTCAGTGCCATGTTCGAGACTTGCGTGGACAGAGTAGATGCGATGGCGGATGTGCTCCACGATGCATTTGAGCGCTTGGAGAAAGCAAAAGCTGGTGATGACTCCCTGTCTCCAGCCCTGCAAATTGAGAGAGCTCGCCCCGTGGCGGCTGCCGTCTACGCAGTGGAGAAGCCTGAAGAAGTCATACATGGTGAGTGACCACGTTCCCAATATATATATGAAGCTTATCGTACTCCAGAGTGCCGATTGCTATTCCGCACGCTTCTGCACGGTTTCCGTGTGTGCCTCGTTGGCTTGAAGAAATGTGATGGGCCGATTCCTGATGGAACGGTCATATTCCGCCTCTTCGCCAGCTGCATCAAGTGTATGGCTTTATTCGACGCGGAGCCCACAACCGAAGTAATGGACTGGTTTAGCTCAGTGCTTCTTGAGGTGAATTTGCACGTCTTTCAAGAGGTATGGACACACAAGGTGGGGCTGTTCTTCCAAGCTGCGCAAAAGCGACCTGGTCTCCTCCACATTTGTCAATTTCTGTTCAACCGAGAATATTCTTCCCCGACGCTGGTTGCCATCGTGCTTCAGTTTCTGGTCGATCGTCTGCCACTGCTCGGTGAATATGATGATCATACGACTGTGATCACTATCCGACTTTTCAAATTGACTTTTGCTGCCGTCACCCAACCGTCTCCAAACATTCCTGTGGCCGTTGCTGCGGCCATTTCTGCAGCAAACGAACCTATACTGGCGTCTCATCTTGCGAAGTTGATCATGGATTCTTTCCCTTTGGCTGCCAAGGCCACCAAACCAACCAATTACTTCCACTTGCTCAGAGGCCTCTTTCGCGCTATCGGTGGCGGTGGCGGGAAGTTTGAACTCTTATATAAAGAGGTCTTACCCCTACTGCCGGAGATGCTGGAATGCCTGAATCGCCAACTCCTTGCGTCAGATGGATTGGGCAGGGACATGATAGTGGAACTTTGTCTCACCGTTCCGCTACGTCTTACTCACCTCCTTCCCCACCTTTCGTACCTCATGCACCCGCTTGCACTTGCTTTGCGCGGAGCACCGGACCTCGTGTCACAAGGCTTGCGCACACTCGAACTTTGCATCGACAATTTGACTCCAGATTTCCTCGACCCAACGCTCAGCACAGTTCTGCGCGAATTGACGGAGGCCCTTCATTCCCACCTGAAGCCACTCCCGTCCAATCACAACCACGCCCATACGACGATACGCATCCTCGGAAAACTGGGTGGGCGAAACCGACGTCTGCTGAGCAAAGAACCCTTGTTGGAGTACAAACCTTTCTCAGAACCCGCAAAGCTTACCTTGTCCTTCGGTGGAACAAATGAGAAGATGGAGTTATACTCCATGTCGAGTCTTGCGGCCCGCACTATGCTCAGGGCGGGAACTCCTCATCGAGCTTATGCGTACTCATTCCTGGAAGCATGTGTGACCTTCCTCGCACATGAGGTTGGTCCTCGCCTCCCTGCCATCCACCTGCGAACTAATGATCCGACAGAACACCCACGGTGAAAACCAAGCCGCCGTCTTTATTAAATGTCTTGAGGCTGTTTTCGACGCTTTCTATATGCCTGAGCTAAAAGACGATGCGCAAAAGTTCATTCGAGATCTTTCGAAAGCGATCCTCGCAATGGAAGTGCGCAAGAATGCCACAAAGGAAATTGGTCTCAAGAGGTATCCCAGCCCACTACTCGCATCGTATCTCGAGGCTATGCCGCGAATTTTAACACGCGAAAGGCAAGAAGAAGCTCAACAGGGACAGGAATTGATCGCCCTCATCATTAGCGATCTAGTCGCAATGGGTAGAGACCTAGCTGCTACCCCTCTCGACGTCGTTCCAATGCTCCATCAAATTGCAAGTCGTTTCAGCGCCATTTGTTTAGACGATTCGTGGGTACGGAAGAGCGCAGGATGCACTGGCATCCGAATCTTAACCTCCACTCCAGAGTTTGGAGTGAAGTGGATCCAGGATCGTGAGGTAGACTTTGTTCGCACTCTTCTACATACGTTGAAAGATCTTCCTTACGATCTTTCTCGCGACGTTGGAGACGTGGTTGATGTCCTGAAGAGGGTTCTGCGGGTAGGGTGCGCTGAGACCGAAACATCCTCTGATACTTCAGTCACCTCCCGGACTAAGCTGGTTCACCTCGTAGGGATTTTCTTCTCGGAGCTTTCAAGCCCAAATCCCGTAGTCCGGCAGGCAGTGCAAACCTGCATTGAGTTGCTCGTCGAGCTGACAGGGAAATCTGCTCATGATCTCCTACTTCCTCACCGAGATCGCATGCTCACCGCCATCTACACGAAGCCACTGCGCGCACTATCGTTCCCCCTCCAGATTGGCATGATTGACGCCGTACGATTCTGTATCAGCCTTGATCCCCCACTTCCGGAGCTCAACGACGAGCTTCTCAGACTTTTGCACGAGACACTCGCCTTGGCCGATGCAGATGACCTGAACATCGGGCGTGTCAATCTCCGTCAGACCGGGTTGGAAGTCATCAAGCTCCGGGTGGCTTGTATCAAGCTGTTGACTGCTTCCATGCCGATGACCGACTTCTTTGCCAAGCAACACCAGACCCGACAGAGGTAACGTTCTGTTTTTTGCGCAATAGCTTGCTTAATTAAGATACGCATTCCAGAGTGACGAGCGTATACTTCAAGTCGCTTTACTCGCCCTCGCAAGAAGTCAAGGAGGTAGCACACGAAGGGCTTCGGATGGTGCTCACGCATCAAAGTCGCCTTCCAAAGGAGCTCTTGCAGACTGGCTTGCGGCCTATCTTGATGAATCTTGCCGATCCAAAGCGACTTTCGGTGTCGGGACTTGAGGGTCTGGCTCGTCTTTTGGAGTTGCTCATCAACTACTTCAAGGTTGAGATTGGTCATAAACTTCTCGATCACTTTCGCATCGTCGCAGATCCCCCAATGCTCCAGGCTTCATCTCGTCTGCCTCTCCCTGAGAATGAAGGCATCACCAAGCTGGTTCGTTTGGCGAACATCTTCCATCTTCTGCCCTCTGCCGCGAATATTTTCCTAGAGAACCTTGTCAACGCCATCGTCCAAACGGAAGCGCAAATGCAGTTCTCGGATAGGAGTCCCTTCTCCGAGCCTCTGGGGAGGTACCTTGATCGTTATCCTGGAGAGGCTCTTGACTTTTTCTTCCGCTACCTCCATCTCCCGCGTCATCTCAGAACTTTCCGGAATATTCTACTGGCTAAGCTCGCCCCCAATGTAGAGAGAGAGATGGCATCGAGGACACAATCGCTGGTCGCCCACTGTTTCAAGGGCGGTGACTTGGCATTGTTGTTGCCCGGTTTGCAACTCGTGGACGACCTCGCAGAACTGCAGCCAAATTGGGTGGTCGAGAACGATCAGGCGATCGATGCTATAATCGAGATTTGGAGATCAGAGCCGTTGCAACCTGAGCAAACGATTACCATGCCAGACGCTATCCACAGACAATCCGTCATGCTGTCGATCTTTCAAAAGGTGCTCAAGAAAACGCCAAGGATCGACTTGTTGTTTGAGATTGTTGCGGTCTACACTCGTAACCTGCCCACGGACCTCACTCGACCAACGCAGTTCCTCTACTATCATGTCGCTCTGAACGAGGATTTGTTCTACCGCCGGAACATCCTTGCTCGGTTCCTCGTGTGGTTCGAAGACCGATCTGCACCCTGGGGAACGAAGACATTCTTCCTGCGCTTCATTGTTACGCCAATCATTCTTGTCCAGGCTGATAAAACGAATAAAGGTGGCCTCATTGATGCAGATTTCATTTCCTCTATCCACCGGATCATCTGGCAGCCTATGATCGACGATTCCATGTTTGCAGATGCGGACGATATGTTCAAGATTGAGCTCTTGCACCTGACCACGGTCCTAGTGCATCGTTTCCCGGAGCTTTTGGAGGACGTCAAGAAGGATATCATTCGTTGCGCTTGGCATTACATCACTTCCGAGGACGCAGTCGTCAAACAAACTGCATACCTCTTGGCTGCCCGATTCTTCGAGGCGTTCGACACCCCACAGAAGTTCATCCTTCGCGCTTGGACTGGGCTACTTCGTCCTCCGCATACTGAAGGAAAACTACTCATCAAACAGGCCCTGGATATCCTGGCTCCTGTGCTTCCCCGGTCTGGAGCAGACGATGTCGGTTACCCTCAGTGGGCAAAGACAACTCGAAGGCTTCTTGCGGAAGAGGGCAATGGTTTTAACCAGATCATCATGATTTATCAGCTTCTCGTTCGGCAGCCACATCTCTTCTATCCGGTTCGCGCTCTGTTCATTCCTCACATGGTGAATTCCTTGAACAAGTTGGGCCTCTCCGGCACAGCGTCGGTAGAGTCCCGCGGCTTGTCCATCGACATTTCGCAAGTCATTTTCGACTGGGAACAAAACATTCAGGATACCAAACCTCAGTCCGTCGTCAGCCCATGGGTTACACCCTTGTCTTTCCGAGAAAGCATCGTGAGCTTCCTTGTTCGCTTGGCAACTGCTACCTTGGAACCTTCAGCCAAGACCACCCTTGTTCCTCGAGCGCTGCCATTGTTGCAACAAATGGTTGCATCATCTGGTTGGTCCGACGTTACAGTGAAATTGAATTACTTTTCGAGGGCACTCGAGCAGGTATGTCTTATGCCATGGCAATATCATCTCGATCCTGATTATTCCTGGAAGACTGATCTAGATTCGGAGCCCCAGCTCGTTCAGGCCCTCAGCGCAGCCAAAGTCCTACAGGTAGTTGCCGCTGACAAGGACGACGACTGGTATACTGTGAATGCTACTATCCTGCAATCCCTTGTTCGGAAAGGCTTGGTGACGGACGAGCAAGGACTCCATGATGCTCTACACCCTATTTTCGAGCGCTTGCTGCGTCTCTTCCCTCTTGCGGACAAAGATGAGAAGCAAGGCGAGATGTCCGAATTCCACAACTTTGTCTATTCGGCGGTGGAAGACGGCCTGGCAAACACGAATGCTCTCCGTGGCACCCTTCTCATGCTAAAGTCAGTTGCGCAAGTCTCTGCCGAACGTATCCAACCCTTCTCTGCGTCGCTCTTGCGACTCTTCACGAAGCTTGCTAAGGATCATGTTAACTCGGCCCCCGGGGGAGACAAGCCGCACTTGTTCGAGAACGGAGTTCGACTGATCACGTCGATCATTGATATATGCAAGGTCACCCTGCCGTATCTTGGCGAACAGCGCAAGGCCTTCTTGGGCGCATTCACGGCAATCACAGAGAAATCGAAGAGTACACGGCTATGCGACTACATGCTCAAGGTCGTGAGGGAGTGGGCGTTGGCCAAAAATGAAGCCTACCCTACCATGAAGGACAAGTTGAACGTATTGCAAAAAATGGCCGGATTCGAAGCCCGTGCAGAGACAGCCCGTATAGAAGCAGCCCGTGCAGATGCAGCCCATGCAGAGGCACTCCGTGAAGAGGCAGTCCGTACAGAGGCGCTCTACAATGACTATCTGGAATTGATCTACGACATCTATACCGAACCATCTTTACGGAGAAGTGACCTGACATCCCGATTAGAACCATGTTTTTTGATTGGCAATCGCGCGCGGGACGTGAATATTCGGGAACGCTTCGTCGATCTGCTGGACGCTAGCATTCCCCGCTCTCCTTCGAGTCGTCTTGCATATATCCTTGCGGTTCAGAGCTGGGAGCCACTCGCGGACCATTACTGGATCGCCGTCGCCCTGCATCTTCTCCTCGGCTCTGTGGATGGAGAAGCACCCCTCATTCCAGAGAGAAAATTCACCCTCGAACCTGGCATGGGATATCTCACTGGTCGCCCCAATGCCATATCTATTGTACGCCCAATGCAACGTCTGGCGTTCCTTGACCCGCTAGCTGCCCATGATATGTGGATTTCGGCGTTTTCGGGCGCATGGAAGTGTCTCTCTAGGAAGGAGCAAGGCGACATGACCCTTCACATGATCAACCTCTTGAGCAAGGACTACCATATCAAACAAGCTGAGATGCGTCCAAACATCATCCAAACTTTGCTCAGTGGCGTTCTTGCTTGCAATCCTCCCATAATTTTACCTCCTCACCTCGTCAAGTTCTTGTGTAAAACGTATGGCGCATGGCATGTTGGGCTGGAAATCCTCGAACACTCGCTCGAATATGTACGGGACGACGACGCCGGTCTACGCGATACTGTCTATGATTCCTTGGCCGACCTGTATGCTGAGCTGGCGGAAGAAGATATGTTCTACGGCTTATGGCGTCGTCGCTGTCTGCACCTGGAAACGAACATTGGCCTCGCGTATGAGCAGCACGGAATGTGGGATCAGGCAGAGAGCTCGTACGAACTCGCTCAAACTAGGTCAAAGTCGGGTGCGATCGCATTTTCTGAAACAGAGTACTTCCTTTGGGAAGACCACTGGATGCTCGCAGCAGAGAAACTCCAACAATGGGATACTCTCCACGAGTTAGCCAGGAGCGAAGGCAATCAGGAGCTTATGCTTGAGAGCGCCTGGCGGATCAAGGACTGGACCGAACATCGGGAGACTCTGGAAGAGCAGATCAATCAACTCCCCGACATCGCCACTCCTCGCAGGCGAGTATTTGAAGCCTTCATCGCCCTCTTGAAGCTTCCAGCCGCCTTGGATAAGAATACAGAGTTCACCAAGATTCTCGAGGACGCGATGCAGCTCTCTCTCCGCAAATGGGTTTCGCTACCACCGCAGCTGTCGACCGCACACGTTCCCTTGTTGCAGCACTTCCAGCAGTTTGTGGAACTTCAGGAAGCTGTCCAGATCTTCGGTTCTCTCTCGACCACCACCGCTCAGAACTTGGAAAAGAAGTCGTCCGACTTGAAGATGGTCCTTCAAGCGTGGAGAGAGCGACTGCCTAATCTTCATGACGATATCAGCATCTGGAGTGACCTGGTGGCATGGCGGCAGAACGTTTTCAACGCGATCAACAAGGCTTACATCCCTCTCATCTCGACTACCAACCAGAACGGCAATGCACCCTCTACTAACGTCAACACCTCTGGGTACCGGGGCTATCACGAGACTGCCTGGATCATCAATCGTTTTGCTCATGTCGCCAGGAAGCATGACTTGCTGGACGTGTGTTTCAGCTCCTTGAACAAGATATACACGCTGCCCAACATTGAAATATCCGAGGCCTTCCTTAAGCTCCGGGAGCAAGCGCGCTGCCACTACCAGAAACCAAACGACTTACAAGCTGGTCTCGAGGTGATCAACAATACCAATCTGATGTACTTCTCCAGCGCGCAAAAGGCGGAGTTCTTTACATTGAAGGGCATGTTCCATGCAAGGAGCGGGCGTTCCGATGATGCAAACCAGGCGTTCGGGCAAGCCGTACAGATGGACATGACCCAAGCCAAGGCATGGGCGGAGTGGGGCCGTTACAATGACCGGATGTTCAAGGAGATTCCCACCGACATGACCTACGCTGCTAATGCCGTCAGCTGCTACCTCCAAGCTGCCGGGCAGTACAAGAATGGCAAGAGTCGGCCGCTCCTCACTCGTGTTCTTTGGTTGCTCAGCGTCGACGATGGGAGCTTTACGATCTCGCGCGCGTTCGATACCTACAAAGGAGAGGCGGCATTCTGGTATTGGATATCATTGATTCCTCAGCTCTGCCTGTCCATCAACCAACGGGAAGTGAAACAAGCTCGCTATATCCTTCTCAACTTGGCCAAACTGTATCCTCAGGCACGTCATACTGATGCTTTGACATTACTGCCACTCATACTTTCATAGGCACTGTTTTTCCCTCTCCGAACGACGAGAGATGATATGATTTTCGTCAAGAAGCAAGCGGCCGCAGCCGCAGCCGCTCGAGCCGTGCAGGCCAGCCATGGAATCGCAGTCAACGGGATCAAACGTGTGGACAGCGAGATGTCCCTGCATGACGCGGCCTCTGAAGGCGCCGGAGACATCATCAAACGGGAGAATTCCGGTGCAGAGGTCAATGGGAACCCACATGTGCCTCCTGCTCATGCCGATGCTTCCAACTCGGCACCCGGCCAACATTCAGCCGCGGATGTCCAACCCACTCTTACTGCTCGTCAGGGATGGGAGTATGTCGAAGAGGTCGTACAAATACTCAAGACCGCTTTCCCACTTCTTATTCTGAGTATGGAGACGATGGTCGACCAGATCCTTCAACGATTCAAGGCGCCGCCTGAGGAAGAGATCTACCGGCTGATAAGTATGCTCCTACAAGATGCTATTCAGGTTTGCGCTCTATCTTTTCTGCTCATGCAATCCGTTTATATTCAATATAGAACTACGTGGTGCGCACGAATTCCCCTGAGGATGACGGGCAGCTTGCACCCCACACGATCAACAACTTGACGAAGATGGCAGCCAACTTGTCCGGACCTGCACGGGTGCGTTATACCAAGCCTTGATTCTGTCTTTCCTAATGCATGCGTCCGAGCAGAAGGAATACGAGGAAGATTTCTTGAAGAGCAAGCCTTCGCATTATGAATATATCCGCCGACTCCAACGTTGGCGAGACCGACAGGAGAAATACCTTGATTCCAGACCTCGCATTCAATCTCTTGATCTATTGAGCCACTACTTGACCGAGTTCCAATACGGCAAATTCGATGAGATTGAAGTTCCTGGACAGTACACGGAGGTGAGTCGTTCGCATGTTTCAGCTGCGAGGCGTGCTCAATCCATCCTTGCAGGACAAGGATAGCAATCAAAACTTTGTTCATATCCAAAGATTCGGCCCCAAGTTTGAGAATTGTCGATCTAACGGCTACTGCTGGAAGAGGTTCACCATTCACGGCAACGATCATTCGAGAACTTCGTTCTCTGTACAACTTCCGTCCGGGCGCCATTGTCGTCGCGAAGAACGGGTGATGCAAGTGCACCGCATATTCAATGGGTATGTTTCACTTCACATTATCACTCGAGCACTTCCTAAGAAAAGGTTGGACAGGGCCCTTGCGCGGAAGAAGGAATCTCGCAAGCGCAACCTCAATTTCCATATACCGGCCGCCATATCCTGCAGCCCCAATCTTCGCTTGCTTCAGAACGACTCGTCCTACGTAACCTTGGGCGACATTTACGACCGTCATTGCGAGGACGTTGGGATTACACGCGAAGACCCCATTCTTGTCTCTGGAGAGAAGATCAAAAGCGTTCTTGTGGAGTTCAAGCAGGTGCACCAAAGAGTTGTATGTATTCGCCGCGTCACGCATTTTACCGGGTTCCTTATCCCCTTCTTAGCCTGGCAAGACAGAATATTTCACCCTTCGGAAGGATATCATGGACGAGGTCGTGACGAAACTCGTTCCGGACGATGTGCTCACCAAGGTCAGTTGTCTATTGAATCGCTCGACGCCGATATTGATCCCTTCCTTCCAGTATATGCTCAACGTCATGGGTAGCCCAGCAGACCTCTGGATGATGCGCAAGCAGTTTGCACTGCAAATTGCTGCCACGAGCTTTATGACATACGTCTTCTGTCTCACGAGCAGGTCACCGGCGCGATTCCACGTATCCCGTTCCACCGGCAGAATTGCCATGAGCGAGCTGCTCCCCGGTGTCGCCAGTCAGGCTCCAGTCTTTGCGTCCAACGATGCCGTTCCTTTCCGCTTCACGCCAAACATACAACGATTCATCGGGCCTATCTTCATCGAAGGCATCTTTACATCTGGCATCATGGCTATCGGTCGCTGCCTCACGGAACCCGATGTGAGTGTCCCATTTTAGGTTTTGTCTTTTCGAGCGTCATTGACGAATATGGGGGTTATAGTTTGGTCTGGAACAACAGCTTTGCTTGTTCGCTCGCGACGAAGTTATGACTTGGTTGCACGGCAGAGGTCAACCGTGGACGTTTGACATATCTTTCCGCACGAATTGCGCGGCCAACATCGAAGGGGTCGTCAAACGTGCCGAGGTGATGGCATGCAAACTTGAACGCGATCAGGTAAGAACGACACCTCAGCTTGCACGTCCTGACAGGTGCTGACTGGAAACGCAGATCGGCTTGGTATCGACGCCGCCGACCGTACCTGTCTTACAGACCATCACGAACCTCATATCGACCGCAACTAATCCGATTCAACTCATGAGGATGTCGGAAATCTATCATCCTTGGTTCTGAAATTTCCATGCTTTGCTTTTTTCTCGTCTGCTGCTACTGTATCATATTCGACATTTGTACATATAAACAGATAGTATGTACCACACCGAGCTAAATTGTCTCGACCTACCTACCTCATATGAACATGACATGACCTTATGAACGCGTACTACGTATAAATCCCTCGGTTTGGCGAAAGGTGTTTATATGGTCTTCACTCTCCGCCATCATCTGCAAGACATCGGATAAATGAAAGGAAGAACATCAGAAGGGATCAAAAGCTTACCTCCTCGGCCATGCGGTATATATCACTTGACGGACGGTTGTACATCATGGCGTTTGCAAACATGAGATAAACGTCCCTCTGGAACTCGAGAGAGTTTGAGATCAATCCATCTTTGACCCTCGCTTTGATGGTCTTGAGATCCATCGGCCGCTTGATGATGTCGTGATAGTCTGGTGCTTCAGAGTTTTTGATGGGATTGTGGAAGATGTTGCCGTTGCGATGCTGCGATATCTGACTGTGAAGCATTCCGATCACGGTTTGGAAACGCTTGTTAGGAACGGAGGGTGGTGTTTGATGCTGGGAGGCGGGCTCGACGCTCGCAGCAGTACTTTGCCGGGCTACGAGTCATGAGCAAATGTGGACGTGAAATGAAATGCAACCACGTACCTGGCTCCTCGACATCCGTCGATATGGAGTCGCCCCGAGGCCTCTTTTTCTCTCTGAGATTTTCTTCGAGGGTGTCCGCGTCTGTCAGCTTGCGTTTGCCTTTAGATGTGAGGTAAATAGGGGCTGCGAGTGATATAGGGAAGGACGCATACCTTCGCGTTGCTGCGATTTGCCACTGGCCTTGTCATCAGATTCGACGGGTTCCTCGACATCCATTTGGGTGGTCTCGGGTGCCTGTGTGCTCGTGGCTGGGACGTCTGCTGTCGTAAGCTCTGCATCCTCGGGGGCAATCTCGGTTATGTCCGCGGGTGCAGGCTCGAGCACATCATCATCTTGGACGGGAAGAGTACTATCATCGATAGGAATTTCAACATCAGCTGACACTTCGGTTTGGGGTTGGGGTGTGGCATCTTCGAGGGGCTGGACTTGGGCATCGTCTGTTTCAGACGTCTGCGTTAGGGCTGCTTGGTCGTCGGTGGAAGGGGTTGCACTTGGTTGTGGCTCCTGCGCACAGATAAAGATGAAACGTCTGCGTGTCTAGGCGATGTTGCACCCACCGGACTCGGAGGAGGGGGCGGAGAGACTGCCACGTCATTGGCGTCCGCGTTGGGGCTGCCAACGATCTTGGACTTGATTTTGTCATCCCACCCGCCGCTGCGTATTTGGTCGATTTCCGCGACAATGCACCTTGTGCAAGTGAATATGAGTAGAAATCGAGATAGAAAGAGGTCCCTACTTGAACTTGACCTCCTCAGCGGCGATCAATTCGCGGAGATGCAACAGACGAGCAGCGTAGTGGCGCTGTGCGAGGGTCAAGTTGAGCGGTGCTGCTGCCAGGGTCAGGGTGTATGCGGGGGGAAGAGGAGGAGGCTTGCCGCGCGGTGCATTATTCGCTTCGGAGCTAGCGTATCGTTAAATCCAGGTTTTTTACGCGCGAGACTTGAAAGTTTTTCTTACCACTCGAGCGAGGCTTCGTTCATGAGACGGAGGTAGAATTGACGACAGGACTAGATAAATACATCGACAATGAGTAAACTAACACACAACTGTATGCACGGACTTGGGGAGAGAAAAAGGATTTCGGACGGTCGGCGAGCGCAGGGTGTTTCGAGAGTAATTTGGATACGGACTGCCACGCGTCAGCGCCGTGCTCAAAGACGGCCTGGGCGAGGATGAGACGTTCGATGGTGGAGAGGGTCGGCGGGTCGTCGCCGTCCACGACATCGCTGGCTGCCATCGTCAACGTCGACGGAGTCAGCGGCGGGGCCCGTCCGACGGGGCCGGTTGTGTTCAGAACAGGACCCCCCGTGGAGTGAATCCGGGGATTTCCGGATCTGTTCAGTAACCATTAAAGGACTCTTTGAGCCGCAGTTCGTTCCAAGCTGCCATCATGTTCCTCTCCGCCTTCACTACAGCACTCCTCCTCCTCCCCTTCGCCTCCGCTGGCGTACACAAGCTCAAGCTCCAGAAGCTCCCTTCGGTTGCCCCTGGTCACGTCCTTGAGGCCGCTTACCTCGCCCAGAAGTATGGCGCCCAAGTCCCTTACCAACAAATCCCTCTCTTTGGCGCAGGCGGCACAGGTCGTCAAGTACAGCCCAGTCCGAAAGAAGACGACCTCTTCTGGACGCAGGAGGAATTGCTCAAGGGGGGCCATGATGTTCCTCTCTCTAGTACGCCGTGTTCCCCTGTTCATTCGAAACCACGTTTATTTTCCCGCCAGACTTCATGAATGCCCAATACTTCACCGAGATTGAGATTGGCACACCACCTCAGACCTTCTCAGTCATCCTTGACACTGGGTATTCATATTTCTCCTTTATGGTCGTCCTTTCCTCACGTCCGCTCGTAGTTCCAGTAATCTGTGGGTACCAGGCAAGAAGTGCACTTCCATTGCGTGCTTCCTCCACGCAAAGTATGACTCGAATGCATCGTCTTCATACAAGGCCAATGGAACCGGCTTTTCCATCCAATATGGGTCTGGTTCGATGGAGGGATTCGTCTCACAGGACACACTCTACATGGGTGATCTTGCCATTCGTGGCCAAGATTTCGCCGAAGCTACCAAGGAACCTGGACTTGCCTTTGCCTTTGGCAAGTACGTGCCTTCTACCCTGTCGTGTGACTTCGACTGACCCCGTCCGTATCCAACCAGATTTGACGGCATTTTGGGTCTCGCCTATGACACCATTTCCGTGAACGGCATAGTCCCTCCGTTCTACCACATGATCAACCAAGGTCTTCTCGACGAGCCTGTGTTCTCTTTCCGTATCGGTGACTCCGAGCAGGATGGTGGCGTGGCCACATTTGGTGGAATCGACCACTCCGCCTACAGTGGCAAGATCACCTATGCCCCTGTTCGCCGCAAGGCCTACTGGGAAGTTGAGCTCAACAAGGTGGCCTTTGGAGACGATATCCTCGAACTTGACAGCACTGGCGCAGCTATTGATACAGGTATGCTCAAGTTATCGCCCCGTTCTCGACACAATGCTCACTGTATTAGGTACCTCCTTGATTGCTCTGCCTACCGATGTCGCCGAGATGTTGAACACTCAAATTGGTGCCAAGCGCTCGTGGAACGGCCAATATACAGTCGACTGTTCCAAGGTTCCCTCGCTGCCGGATTTGACGTTCTTCTTCGACAACAAGCCATATCCCCTCAAGGGCAGCGATTATATCCTTGAACTCCAAGGGACATGCATTTCCGCCTTCACTGGTATGGACATCAACCTGCCCGGTGGTGCCCTTTGGATCATTGGTAAGACCCTGGTACGATTGCGCGAGAATGCAGGCTGATTTTCCCCCTAGGCGATGCGTTCCTGAGGCGTTACTACACGGTGTATGACTTGGGGAGAGATGCCGTTGGTTTCGCCACCGCCAAGTAAGACCGTATTGTACAGCGGATCATTTCTTACCATGCAGATTCCCTCTCGCTCGAGTCTGACAATGTGCTTGATCTTTGGAGACCGAGATTTATGGCCATGTTTATAATTTTTGTATACTCCCGAGACTGCTGCCTGTGTTAGTGTCGTCGCAGATTCGGCGAATTGGAAATGACTGTGGCATCAAGCTGAGATAGTTTGCGGCCGCATCTCTATTGACCACCACACCAGTGACAATCACCTTGGAATAGTAGGAACGATTGTCTTCCTACCTAAGGGCCCGCGAGAACTATGGATGCGGACGAGCTTCACCAATCAGCTCTGCCTCGCTTCCATCACGAAATAGTCCCATCCACAGCGCGATTGCAAGTCTGGAAGCAACAAGTAGCTAGTAATGTGTGGGCCCGACGTCTCGACAGAGTGAATGTCCTTGGAAGCGATACTGATGGGCATACCGGGTGAGCATGTTGGTAACTTAGGCTTTCAGTGACCCCTAGTCCTCAACCCCAACCTTACAACAGATGTGTAAATGCTCTAAGCTGGGCACGGCATGGAGAGCTTCTCCTCAGCAGCGGGGATGATCAGCAGTTAGTATTCAAACCTCGTGATCACTTTCATTCATTCAAGATGTCTCGTGCCACGCGGCCAGGTTGCGGGTGTGGCGAATGGATATCGATCATTCCTCGGACGCCCAAAACGAATATCCTTTTCAATGCCAGACTGTGATAGACACTGGTCACACCGCGAATGTATTCAATGCACACATGCTACCCTCATCCACGAGGATGTGAATAGTTTATCCTCCGCACGTAACTCGTGGTTTGCTCATCCAACGTTCATTAGCGCAACAGTAGCAGGTGACAAGCAAGTTCGTGTGTTTGACGTTGGCGAGTCAGTTGGGCGTTCTCCCTCGGGCAATGAGATGAGCTACTCCACCAAACAAGCATGCATTCGTGTACTGCGTTGTCATTCCGACAGGACAAAACGTATCGTCACAGAAGATAGCCCCGATTTTTTCCTCACGGTAGCGGAAGTGTGTATCCATGCCTACCGATTTTACTCATCAGCTAAAATAATGTTCCACAACTAGGATGGGGAAGTGCGTCAACATGACCTCCGAACGTCACACTCTTGTTCCGGGGGTGGCTGCCCCGCACCGCTGGTTAAGTTACCTCACGATCTTTCCACGATTGCACTCTCCCCTTTGACACCTTACCATTTTGTGGTGGCTGGTGAATCGCCTTTCGTGAGTGTTGTCGTTTTGCAGAGTGACTCGGAGCCTGATACACGTTCTCGAGGCTCACCTCTTCGATCGACGTCAGGTCGGTCGCCGTCTACGAGAAGAATGGGGAATGTCACCCGCTGTTGATGATTTGACAACATGTGTTCGACGTTTTTCTAGACATTCTCGAGCTCCAGGAGAGGCAAAGGGATATGAACATATAACTGGCGCGCGAATGTCAGCTTGGAATGGACATGAAGTACGTTTTCGAGGAACAAAAAACGTGATAGTTGTGTTGATGGTCCAATTCGACAGCTCCTTCTGTGTAAGTGCTTGGCATGATCAGCCCGATGTCTTCGTGTTGAACACGTCCCAGCATACAATTCGGATGCAGTGTACTTGTACTCCACGCGAGACGAGCCAGGTGCACGTAAGCAGTCGTGCATTCTGCCTCCCAACTCGGACAAGAGACGAGATGTGGCCAGACTGCCATCGAAGGCAACTTCAAGGAGTACCAGTGTCAGTGGTAAGAGCATCGAAGAGGCACGGGAGACCCCTGAAGAAGACGAAGAGACGGGAATGGAGGTCGACGATTTATTCAGCGACAGTGACGATGACAACGATATGATAGCAGACGAGCCTGATGGAGATGATGACGGGAGGGTTGCGGTAGACGCACACTCTGAAGTTCCTGTGGTCTATCCTCGCATGCGTTTCTCTGGGCACTGCAATGTTGAGACGG
Source organism: Leccinum rimulosum (assembly GCA_038091395.1). Classification (NCBI taxonomy): domain Eukaryota; kingdom Fungi; phylum Basidiomycota; class Agaricomycetes; order Boletales; family Boletaceae; genus Leccinum; species Leccinum rimulosum. The sequence continues at coordinate 19,736 of JBBPOJ010000339.1, forward strand.
TCAAAGACGGTGAGTGCATTCGGAAGGTGACGCAGTGGCATGTATACGTGACGTCGCATTCGCAGTGAACTTTTTGGGCCCTTGTGATGAATATGTCACCTCTGGCTCAGACGACGGTAACTTTTTCATGTGGAAGAAATCGACTGGCGACCTGGTCGACGTTCTGGAGGGGGATGGCAGCGTCGTCAATGTTATCGAAGGCCATCCTACTCTTCCGCTCGTGGCGGTCAGCGGTATCGATACGACAATCAAGGTGATCTTTGTTCAGATCTACTACCATGATTACGCCGCTGAACATGTCGCCACAGTTGTTTGCCCCTGCTCGCGGCACGGCGACATATTCCAAATCCCAAAATGCCCCCTCGATCATGAAGCGGAATGCGCGTGCTTCGAGAAGAGGCAACCGCACGACGGATCTACGGTTTGCGCGTTTCGTTATGCAGCATCATGCTCGTGCGCTGGAGATACTGCAGGGTGCGGAGGACGGCGAGTCCTCAGAGGATGATGCTGAGACTCGACTCGCACATTGTATAAATCAATGAGAGTTTCTCGGTAGTGTACGATTAGGATGTAGTCTAGGCGGTGACATGTGTCGAGCGCCGCGCCTCGTTGATTGCACTCACCATGATGATATTCCAGATGGCAGCTGGGAATTTCTTGTGATAAATGTTACGAGCTCACACTTTCCTCAGTCAACCGAACTACCACCTTTTCGGCGCAGTTTAGTTCATTTTCTCCTGGCTGGGCCTCGCAGGGACCGGGTTTGATGTTGTGAAGAATCCGAGTGTGTTTTGGCGCTTGTCCGCTTTGACACCCGCCACCACGTGAAACGAATCGCTGGCCTCCACACCACAAGAACAAGAACAGGCTCGGCTCGCTATACGTACAAAGGCTGACTCTGAGTGTGCTGGTATGCTTGCAGGTCTCTCCTGAACTAACTTCGCTTTTCGCAGTTTATGTAAGTCCTTGTCGTGTTTTCGTGGTTCTACACAACCGAACGTTCTTGCTGATCATCTCCCACTTCTCTCGTGCTCTCTCTCAACCCCGCTCAGTCTTTCTTTTGACAAAAGTGTCTGTGATTTGAGCGTCTGTTTGCTTTTTTTGCCGCACGAGTGCTGTGACACCGTTTGTTTCCTCGACCACAAGGAGGGGAATTCATTTAGGATCGTTCAACACACTTTTTTTTTGCTTCTCTCTTCGTCCCACATCCTTCCACATCGACTCGCAGCTCAGCTACAACATCTACTTGCTTATGCACTCTTCGCAAAACAGATACAAGCGGAAGCGCGGCAAAAATGCCAGCAACGACGACGACACCGCATTGGCTCAGGTGGCAGTCTCACGACCCGAAGACGTACAGACCGACGCCTTCGGGCGTTCTCGTCCTTCATCATACCAACAGCACACGGACACATACATTCCGTCGTCATCCAGGTCAACTTCGTCCTACACCATGAGCAGAGACGGTCCTTCATCCCATGCTGACTCACAAGAGCATTTTCACCATCGGGGGGGTGGTAGAGATAGTTATCATGCTACTGCTGCAGACTCAAGAGAGGGCGACCAACGAAAATCTCGGTTTTCTTATGACAATGACTTTCAAAGCGGTGGCAGAGAACGGACGTCGAGGGACTTTGTTCAGGGTCACTCGGCTGCGCGCCGCAACGAGTCACAGGGTTGGGGCTCGTTGGACAATCACGACGACGGCCCTCAGTGGGGTTCTCCGTCTCCGGATTGGCGAAGAGGGGACGCGGAGGAGGATCGGAGCAAAGGCTGGGACCTCTCTCGAAACAAGGAGCCTCGTTCGCAAGGAAAACATCGGTGGCAAAGAGACAATGGCTGGGACACGCGGAAACGTGACCAACACCAGAACCGGCGGCCTCCAGACAACCAAGATGATGGTTCGCATTCAAAAGAGGATCGATCTTGGGAACCTGGGCCTGGTTGGCATCCTCGTACAGACTACCGCAACCAACGTGGGCGCGGGGGAGGACCACCAGGAAAAACGAAAGGGAAGAAGAATGTCCAGACCAAACAGCGACAACGAAGCGACAAGGATCGGGATCATGAGCGACGGTGGGACCGTCGTAACGAAAATGACAGTTTGAACAAGTATGTCAGACCGTTTTCCTCTTTTCATGCTTTTCTCAGGGTTTCCTCTCTTCAGCTGGCAAAGAAGGGAATTCCACCCGTTGCCTGCCAAGCCGGTCCGCGATCCTGTCAAGCGTCTCTCCTCTCCTTCCCAGTCGCGCTCTCGGACCCCCGACTCTGTTTATACTCGACATTCGTCTAGGGGTCGTTCGCGGTCGAGGTCATTCTCGCCCGATCATAATGTTCGTCATTCAAGTCCACTAAGACCTCGCAGCCGTACTCTGTCAAGAGGAGCAAACAGGTCAAGATCTCCAGCCTCATCTCATCGGAGCTACACGGCACGAGTCCCTCCGCGAGGAAGAAGCGTTTCCTCTGTTTCTTCTGGAAGTTGGAGTAGGAGCAGGAGTTCAAGTCACAGTCCTGGGGAACGACCAAGGGCAAAACATCGACTGCCACCCGCGACGTCCATCAGAGATATTTCCCTTTCTATATCCAAGACCACCCTCAAGCGACGACCCAGCTTGTCCCTCAACCAAGGATCTGAGCCGACAAAAGATGAGAAGGCTAACGTTAACGGGAATCATTCTGTATGTCCTTTTTGATGGTTTCGACCTAGTTCTCACTTCACGTTTGCGTAGGCTGCCCCTTCCACTTCTCCTGAGTCGGCGCGGCGATCCACCGAACGTATGCCCCCTCCTCCCGTTATACCTCCGACCTCAGAATCGCGCCCTCAAGAGACCATTGTAACGCCGTTAACGATGCAGCAACGATCTGACCCAGATTCTTCAACTAGAGCAAAGTTTTTGAAACCCGTAGGCTTCAAACCCATTGGACTCCCTAGTTCGTCGTCGGTGAAAATGTTCTTCCCACGTGATGATCAGGAGCAACAAGGAGCCGTACAAAAGCGTTACGAGCTTCCTGCGCGCCCCGAGATTCCTTCCAAACGCGTGCATGATGATAATGGGGATCGGGAAGAAAGTCCCCTACAGGCTACAGGGAAACTCCACTCTCACCTTGGACTTGCGTTTCCGCCAGAGGTTATCCCGATGTCGGTAGCGGCTGTCCCTTCGCCGACCGTCCATGATGTCGCGAAAGTTCTAGTGTCTCCGAAACCTAACGGCGACTTCGTCACCCCTGCACAACATCCCCGTCCATCCGAGCCCGACGTCGATGCAGTCACACGAGCGTCGTCCCCGAGTGTGACTTCTCGGAGGGAACTATATGCGATCGTAAGTCAAGTCGGCGAAGGAACGTTTGGAAAGGTCTACAAGGCTCGAAACACGATCACTGGTGTTCACGTTGCACTGAAGAGGATACGGATGGAAGCGGAAAGGGAAGGTTTCCCTGTCACTGCCATGCGGGAGATCAAACTTCTCCAGTCGCTGAGGCACCAGAATATAGTGCGCCTCTACGAAATGATGGTGTCCAGTGGTAAGGTTATTCGCTGGTGAATGACTCCGTCTCTTACGTCTTCTGATGCAGGTTCGGTGTTCATGGTGTTCGAGTATATGGATCATGACCTTACGGGTGTTCTTTCCCAAACGCAATTCTCCTTCTCTGATGCAAACCTCAAGTCTCTCTGCAGTCAAATGCTTGCCGGCCTGGCATACTTGCATCACAAGGGAGTGATACATAGGGACGTGAAGGGATCGAACATTCTGATCAACAACAGGGGTGAACTCAAGCTTGCTGATTTCGGGCTCGCTCGGTTCTATCAGAAACGGCGACGTATGGACTATACCAACCGGGTGATCACTCTCTGGTACAGGCCGCCCGAGCTTCTCTTCGGTGCGACCGTGTACGGGCCGGAAGTGGATATGTGGAGTGCTGGGTAAGCCATGACAATTCGGTACCGATGAGTGGTGCTCACAGTGTTGTATCCTTCTAGATGCATTATGCTCGAGCTATTTACCAAGAAGCCGATCTTCCAGGGAAACGATGAGATCCACCAACTCGATGTTATTTATCGTATCTTTGGAACACCTACTGCCGAGCGATGGCCCGGCATCACGGAGCTGCCATGGTATGAATTAGTGAAGCCAAAGGAAGTGCTACAGGATCACTTCAGGGAACTTTTCCAGAGGTAGGTCCTGCCTCTGTCTGATATCAATCTTTTGGTGCTTATTACCCTGTCTTAGATGGCTGTCCCCTGCGGGTCTTGATCTGGCGGAGCAGCTGCTGACGTACGATCCCACGAAACGGGTGACTGCAGTGCAGGCCCTCGAGGCACCGTATTTCAAGGACGAGTTGCCGCTACCTGAACTGCCGGTTGGGTACGTATATCGCGCATTCAAACCTTTACCGTCGCTAAGACTTTGTCATAGATTGGCGACACTCGAAGGCGAGTGGCACGAGTTGGAGACTAAGCGGGAGCGTGCCAAGAAACGGCGTAAATTGGAAAATAGTAGTACGCAACCACACCCTGTCTAATTACATCTTTGGTTCTTGTGAGATCCATAACTTTTATGCTGGTGCCTGAATGAGACCTCGAGTTGCAAGATGTTGTACAATGGTTTCCACCTGCAGAGGATGGTCAACAACGACAGAGACGGAGGCAAAAGAAAAAAAAAAGTTACATTGGCTGCTGTAGTTCGAATCTGCATATCCCAACGTTTGGTGAAGGGCGCTCCTGTGGCTTCGCTGGTTTGTTCTACGTCGCCCAGACCACCCGCTTTTCCTTGCGCATCGTCGTCTTCTCTCCCTCCCTCGAACCAGATGAGCCTATCTACCTGATCGATCGAACCTTTCAATCGGCCCTGTTCGATCATCTTTCGAGCCATCGTCTCAGCAGCGCTGGGTGCCAAGTCGAGCAACGCGCCCAACCCATGGAACGAGATATTGTTGTATACCTTGGAACTAGCCAAGAGGTTGTGTTCCATGACAGCGCGATCGAGCACCGTCGATGGCCCTTTTCGCTTGCTCGTCGAGGGGTCCAAAAGATCGTCGTCGTCGCCGACGGCTGAGGCGAGTCTGTCGTTGCTAGATATGGATATTTTGGCGAGCTGGTGTGGGCGAAGGGACTCCTCGAAGCTCTTGACTTCTGCGGGGCGGAGAATATGGTCGAGGAACATCTTGGAGAGGATGTTGTAGGTTGGGAGCTCGGATGATCGTTCGTCTCGGTACAAGGACGCGAGTACGCGGGAGCGGTTAGGACCAGCGGGTGCGAGAACGGCACACGTTACGGCGTGTGATCTGGGTAGTGCTCAGGCTCAGGCTTTGAAATCGTGGCTTTGGTTTGCTTACAGAATTTCCTTGCGCTCCTCCTCATCGATCTCCGCCACCCAGGAGAGTTCGTGATAACGCATGGCTGCTTCCAAGAATTTGCGGGCGTAATCGCTGATTCTGGATTGGCATAGTTTGAACTGAAGTTGGATCTCTTTGTCTGTGGTGGAGTTGGATAGGGAAGCTGCCCGATTGTAGTAAGTTTCGGCTTGTACGGAATCCTCGTCTTCCAAGAGGAGTCGGATGATGCGGACGTAGACGCGGAACTTTTCTTCGTCGGGTAGTGAACTAGGAAGAGTAGTAGCATGGCTGTATCAGGGGGAGATGGTGCAGCAAAAGTCATGGTTTCGCACCGCGAGCCAGAGTCGAGAGACACGCCCATGAGGACACGGGCTGCCTCTGTCCATTCTTCCTCTGCTTCTAGGAGATCTGCGAGCTGGAATCTCAGAGCGTTGACCTAACAAGCGTGTGGACATCAGCGGATCTGGATAGGGGCGCGTTTGCGTACCTGTTCTTCGTAGCTAGCGATGCGGGGCTGAAGTGTCGCGAGGGCATCTTCGACGACGCGTTTCCGGACGTCATGATCTGTGATGGCACCTGCGCCGATGCTTTTGACGAGCTCTGAGATGACTTGTCTGCCTGTGACGAGACCGACGATTTCTGGGTTAGCGACGGCGTCGATGAGGAGGTGGAGATCTGCGGGGAGTGAGGAAGGATCTGTGCGAGAAAGAGTCTCTGAGAGGAGAGAAAGGTACGCGGGTGTTTTGTCTTTCTGTGCGAGAGTCGCTAAATGGGTCAGTTTTGACTCCATCGTGGTCGCGTCGATGTGTGTGTGTATGACACTGGCAGTTCCCGCGTTCTCTCAACAACCATATGGCTCGCCCAGCTGCGACTTCGTGGAATATATTTTAGTTTCTTCACAACAGATCGTAGCGGCGCGCGGACCTGGCCGCCAAGGCCCAAAAGCCTGAGATTACTCATGCTATCATTGAGCCAGCGCCTCAAAGAAGCCGACGCCGCCAAATGACCCGCGAGGAATATCAGCACTATTCCGACTGTCGACAAGCCAGCTTTTCTTGTCGTAAAGGTTCGTTCGTCTCACACTCTTTTTGGCCGACTGACAGAACTTCATAGCCAAAGGGTTGATTTGAAGCCCTAACGATGATACTATCGACATGATACATCGTAGTCATTTTGCGAAAATCTTGTTTCATTCGCTGGTATCTGATGCGGGAGAGGCAACTACACAACCATTGCTTTGCCAGTAAGAAAGAGCTTAGCATCCAACATATCACAGAACTCTTCAGAGGCAACAAAGAGACGATACATTCCTTCGTCATCTGCTTGTTCCTTCCACTCCAAGACTATATCAGCAGCACCACTCATCTTCATCACTCGAGCAACGGCTAGGTGAAGGTTACAAAATCTCGGAAAGGGTCCGTTCTTGAGCCGCTCGCCTTCGCACCCTCGTCCAAACTGAATTTCATCGCCATCCTTTACCACAAGAAACCCTAGGGTGTGATTGTGGGTGGGAACCGTTCGAAAGAAGTATTTGACCTAATCAACGGATCAGTAACGATGATGAGGTACTAATGAAATCGCACCTTTCCACCCTCTTCAATTGCCTCGATTCCCCAGTTCAAGTCATAATAATCGGCATAGGCATGGAGTTCCATGTTTATGACATTTCCAACGTCACTCAGATTGTGCATGACGTCATCAGCTGTGTCAGCACCAGCAAACATAGTTATATACTTCAGAGTGTCCGGCTAAATGAAGTTGTGAGGATACAAACGATAATCAGAATAATTAACAAACCTCTTCCTGTACAGAGCTCGGAATGATATGAGCTAGATTGGAATAAATTCCATGAGGTCCATAAGGCTTCAAAGCCCTCCCTGTCAATGGGCAGATTACTCCATCACGTCTAAATGACTGCTCGGTACGATAATAAGGAGGATAGAAAGCTCTGAGATGAATGTATCCATACCAATGTCTTGAGGACACCTTGTTTTCGTGTTCCGATCCCCTCTTCAACTTCTTGAAGGAGCTTGTTTGTCTCCTCGCTAATGAATTCACTGACGGAAAGCACAGTACCGGACCCAGATTTTTGCCCTCCTGTATTCATGACTGCCACATTGATGATCATGATCAAATGTCCAAAGGATTGAAGGTTTTCGCTCACATGCGACACCAAGGTGAGTAAAGAACTGTGATGACAGCTGTAACACAGGGTTGAAGTTGATGTCTCTAGGATCTAATCCCCGAAACAATGCCTCAAAAGAAACTTGACTTGACACGAAGTCCTCCTTCTTGAGGCTTTCGACTGCGACAAATGAAAGTGAGCTTAATGATTAGGTGATTACAAGTTTTTGACTCACCATTTTCCTTCAGCTTTTCATGACAGGTTCCGAGTTCATACCAGAATTGATCCAGCACCTGACCACCGAATTTTTGTGATTCCATGATGAGGTAGTACAGAAATTTAGGGGCAATGTGCTCGAATTTGGCACCTTGTTCTCCTGATTCTTGGATGGGTTTCATGACAGGCAAGTTCAACCATACATTATTCAGTTCTAGGATTGCCAGGGCGTGTTGTTCCATTACCTGTAGTTTCAATGTCATTGTTTATCGCCGAAGAGTCGGAAGTTTCAAGCAGGGCGTCTGCACCGCCACCTCCTCCCCTATCTTTGAAGAATTGGCATCCGCCTCCATTTTGAATTCTGCATCCGACGACGGTTATCTATGCTTCAACCTTTCCCTGTTAGTTCCATGGGAGCACACGCAAGTACGATGATCTAACGTAACCTTGGCTTTGGCTTTCATCGCCAAGTAGTTCTTGGGTAGTCCGCATTCCGTCTTTTCCTCCTTGCCTGCCCACCGACCGGCCCGCTCCCCCGTACCGCCATCTCCACTCTTGATTGTGCTGTGCCAGTCCCCAACACTTTTGTATCCCTGGTCGAGGAGCTTGTTCCGTGGAACATTCTTCTACTACATACTTGGTTGGCGACGAGGCCCGTTAGACCGAATGCGGCAGTCTATTTGAGTGCCTGGATCGGAGAGGATCTCTGTCGGACCGTGGTTGATATTATTTAATTCGAAATACCCCCTTTGAGCAACTACTCCGAGTCTCACACGAGAACTCTCACCAACACCGCTCTCAATGGGATTTTTTGTGGTCGCCCTGGTGATTTCTCGCTTTCTATGTCATCCAATCTCCATCTGCCACTGACACCGTTGGGAACCGCTCTCTCATAGCCTCGTGATATCGTGCATACAAATGCAGCCTTCCCATAGCGCCCTCCCTGTTACGCTGCGGGTTTATCAAGCGGTTACGAGAGGTCTGCGCCGCTCCCCGACTTATTTATCGCAAGATGACTTCCTTCGCAAACCATCCACATTCATACCACACGATGCCTGGCCTTCGTTCCTTCCGACGTTCGGTGACTCCCAGTCCTCCCGGAGACACCGACCACGATTCCACGCTCGTTCCCCCAGGTTCGTTGCCTAGGATTCCGGGAGAGGACTTTGACGTCACTGGCCATTACCTGGGCGCAACGCCAGAGCGTACCAGATATCAGCCTCGCAAGACGTTCGCCATGCCGTATCAAAACTCGGGTGCTCGAGACCTCCGTGAGCGTGGTCACACACGGGGTTCGAGGAATCTCGTGGTGGTCGTCCCGCCCGTCGACTTCCCGCTCGATCAGGGTCAACTTGGTAACGTTTTGTCAGTGGGGCCTCGCCACAGGCTTTCTCAAGGCATCCTGATGCCCTTGTTTCCATCGGTGGGTGTCTGAGTTACGCCGTCCCTTGTTCAGTCGCAAATAATTCCCTTCCCCAGTTGTTTGGTCAACTGAATGCCATTGCTCGTGAATACAACTTTCCGAGCACTGTGGGACTGTGCCTTTACCTTCATATCAACGAGAATGGCATGGCGATGACACCTCGTATCTCCGAAGATTCATGGCAGTATCTGTTTGGCCACTTGTTCGGCGATCACACACCTGGGGGTCAACAGTTGCCCATAGGCGGAAGCATCGAGTTCGATATAGACTTGATCAAGGCGGTATGGTTTGACGCGTGGTTGTCGGGAGCTCTGCGTGACTCGGAGCATACGTCTCCGCAACTCGTAACCTCACCAACATCGTTGGGAGCTCATTGGCGAGGATACAGCAAGACTACAAGTGCAGATGGACAGCACGTCCACGATTTTTCGGGATCTGCGACCCTGATCAACCACTCGCGACCGGAAACGGCGCACCGTCATCTGCCCAAGAAACTTTCCCTCGTAGATCGACTCGATATGCGCAGCGTCCATGTGTCTCCTCAGTCAGAGAAGCATCCCGATTCTCCGTCACCGACGCATGACTTGTCTCCGATTCCACAGTCCGCAGTTCCTCGGTTATCGAATAGCGACTTGGAGAATCGCGTGAAATCGTGGAGGGCGTCGACGGAGTTGTTCCCGGCCTCAATGACAGAAGCATACCAAGAAATCCCGGATGCCGACGCAGTTGTGCATGTGACGACCATGGACGAGTACGCGTTAGAGCGTAATTTCCGACAGGGAGTCAAAGTCGGAGAATATCTGTCGTCGGTGACACCCCAAAGTCCTCTCACTCTTGCCATGGAATCGCCTATCCCATCTCCTCGACTCTCCTCAGGACACAATGGTCGTGCTGCGCACGAGACCATTCTGCTTGCTCCGGCTGCGGTGACAAACTGGGGCCCAACCAACGACGCGAAGCGCTCGGTCACCTCAAGTGTATCTCTGTTACCCTCACCCAACATGAGAAAGCGCGTGTTCGAGGATATCGCGGCCCTCAAACCCCGTGCAATCTGGGGAAACTCCTTCGGGTGGCACACCGCAACGACATGGAAAGAGGTCTACCCGTATTCAGCTGTCAAGTCACGGCCTAGGATTTGGATACAACTTCAAGATCCAAATGGCCCCGTGCCTCAGTACCCCAACTTGGTTATATGTAAGTAGCCGTTGCCGCAGAGGATATCGTCTCTCTTGACTGTGCATGCCCATAGATCCAAGCGTCTATCCTTCAAAGCCATCCCATCAATCGGTGTGGGGAAGTTCCTTTGGCTGGCAAGGGGAGGTGACTTGGCGAAAGGTTTACCCGTACTCGAC
>JBBPOJ010000340.1:0-30177 GCA_038091395.1 Leccinum rimulosum
CTCGCCCCACAGCATATCAGTCCTCCAATGGTTGCTCAACGCAGAAACCTCCCATCCGACATCGTCGCCCCCACACCGTCTCCATCGATTCTTCACGACGCTCTACTCGGCGCTACGCAACCCTTCACGCGCCATACTCCAGTTCTACCCGTCCTCGGACGATCAGATACAGCTCATCACGTCGATAGCACAAAGAGCGGGCTTTGGCGGTGGTATCGTTGTCGATTATCCGAATTCGAAAAAAGCGAGAAAGGTGTTTTTGTGCTTGTTCGTCGGTGGAGGGGGAGGTGGAGAACAGCAGCAGCAGCAGTTGCCAGAGGGTCTAGAGATGGAGGAGGAGGAGGAGCGTGTACCATTCGAGAGAAGAAGGGAAAAGGAGAGGAAGCGCGATCGCAGCGGGAAGCGGAAAATTCTCAAGGACAGGGATTGGATATTGAAGAAGAAAGAGGTATGTAGGCTCTTTGATTTTTGCACACTAGTACTGACATCACGTCCCACAGTTGTATCGTCAGAGAGGGAAAGAGACCGTTCCTCGAGACTCAAAATATACCGGGCGGAAGCGCAAGCCTACTTTTTGATTTTTTTTGCCTCCATTGGACACTACATAGGGACATGTATACTATATACCTTGTCACGTCCGTCTGCCCACGAAGAGCTCGCGGCACCCCGCGACAGCTTCCTTGGCACTGTTCCGGATAAATAGACCCTGGAGAGTGGCCATGCTTATCCTACGCCTGTGACTCATTTCCGTCGCCGTCAGTTCCTCCAGCTGTCGTCCCAAGCGATCGATTTCTTCTTTCGATACCTCGTCGCTTTCCCCGTAAAAACGGGTAAATAGTGTCCCCGCCTGCGTCGGCGAGGCGTCGTCAACCAAGACATTGAGGTCGACGCGACCCGGCCGGATGAGGGCTGGATCGAGCTTCTCCAAATGATTCGTTGTCATGAAGATGATTCGCTCCTCTCCCGATGCGACTCCGTCGAGTGCATTCAAAAAGCCCGAGAACGTAATCGAGGACTGGTACCTACCAAGGGGTCTACACGTGTCGCACGGATCTCAAGAGGAAGACTCACCCGTCTTCGCTCGTCTGTACCCGCCTGTTGAAAGCGGCATCCACGTCTTCGATGAGAATAAAACTGCGTTCCGGAGCGTTAGATAAAAGGTGGATCAATTTATCGTCGGCAAGGCCACGTTCGGAGAGGTTCAATAGACAAATATCATAAGAGAATGCACCCGCGAGGGCCTGAATGAACGACGTCTTTCCCGACCCTGGAGGTCCGTGAAGAAGGTATCCACGCCTGTACGGTATACCTGGGTGCCAACTTCAACATATGCACGACTCGCGCGGAAAGTCACTTGCCTCGATCGGCGTACCATTGCCGTCGCCCCAAGAAGGCGCGAACGTCGCGTTCGATCTTTTCGCTGACACCCGTGTCTAGTACGACGCTGTGCAGCGGACGCTTCCTCCTTGGCTGACCAAACTGCTTCCACTCGATTCCCCACGCGGTGCGGATGACGAGTTTACCTTCTTGGCCCTTGAGCGCAAGATCCCGAGCCTCCGTCAGAAGCTGTGGGAAGAGTTGTCTATCACGCGAAAGCGTCGTCAATGTGACCGTCTCCCATGGAGTCCCGGACATGAGTTGCACGGATCGCGTTTCACGTTCCCGTTTCATCTTTTTAAACAAGGTATTCGGTTAGCCTGGAACTGCTCGAGAATAAGGTGCGACGACGCACCTGCATCCATGCGCCGCGATACTTGAACCAATGAGTGCCGGGACCTGCTACCAGCCTGAATAACGCCGACGAGCTTCCATTGCTCCTTTGTTCCAACGCAGTCTCGACGCTGAGCTGGTGACTCCGCAACCATGCCTGTGCAGTGCTCTTGTGTGACGGACTGCTGGCGTTGTGCGCCATCCATGCCAGGAACCATTCGTAAGCGTGGTCTTTATTGTTTATCTCCAAGGAAACGAGCATGCGACGACGGAGCGCAGTCGAGCCGAGAACGAGGCCCTGGCGAAGGGCTGTCAGACCCACGCCGACTCCCTACAGAGCAAGAATTTGATGTGAACGCGCAAACGAGAAATAAATAAATAAAATGTACATACCATGAGTCCAAAACCTGCTTGAAAGTAAGGACTGTGCTTCAGTCGAGTGGGTTCCGTCGTAAAGAAGTGCACACGACGTACTTGTCACCGAATATGCTGTTCAGGAGGGAGGCGCCGTGTGTAGTTTCCTGCGGCGTCGGTGCGGGGACGGGCAGCGCGACGGGCGGTGGGGTGTGTGCATTGGACTCGGACATGGTTGGTGGTGAATGAGAACGCGTGGCGGCTAATTTAGAATCGGGTCGCGTCTCTTCGTCCGCGCCACTCCGAGTCGTCATGGTCAGGCAATCCTCCGTTCGCGAGGCTTACACCCTCCTCGGGCTCGAGCAGGTACGAAAAAAAAGTTATGTACCGTCGGCAGGAGAGTTGCGCTCTAACATCATGCCGCTCAACAGGGGGCATCAATGGAGCAAGTCCGGACCGCGTACAAACAGGTTCGTGTCCGCCCCGTACCCGCCGGCGCGTTCACCGACGGACACGCATACAGCTGGCCCTCCGCACACACCCCGACAAGAACCAGGGCAACGCAGAGGCTACCGCGCAGTTCCAGCAGGTCAGCGAAGCGTATGCTCTGTTACAGTCGCACCACAGTCCATCCGACTCGTTGTCTTATTACCCGTGCGGTCATATGCACGAGAGCGATGACGAGTACGACGATTATTTTGAGGATGACTACGAATACTGCTATGAGGAGGAGGAGTACGACTCGGACGATGACCGTCTGAGATTCTTCATGTAGGAGGCGCGTACCCCTCGTCCTGCTGTGGCACTCACTCTCCTCGTGTCTCTATTCATCAGGCACATCTTTGAAGAGGTTTTCAGGGGTCGCACAGGGCGCGGTTACACACGTACCCGTATGCCCCCGCCGTGTCCTGTCATGTTCGTCTCGACTAACTTTTGATGTTGTAATCTACCATTCGTAGAAGGCTCCTACCGTTCCCACTCCCGAAATGCCCCCGAGACTCCGGAAGAATACGCAGCTCGCCTAAAACGAGCCAGGGAAGAAAAAGAACAGGCAGAAGCACGCAGGACGCAGGAAAAGGCAGAACGGAAGGCTCTGGAGGCGCAACTGCGGGAAAAGGGTGCGCAGGCGACAGCTTCCCTGGCGTTACATGAAGTGCTAATCGGCTGGATCAGAACGAAAAGAGGCCGAAGAACGGCAGAGAGCGAAAGCAGCTGTCAGGAAAGCAGAAGCCGAAAACCAGCGCAGGAGGGCCGCCGAGACTGCACAGCTACAACAACAACGTGTTCAAACCTTGCGATCGGCCGCATTTGCTGCTGCGCGCGCCGGAGACGCTTCCAAAGTTAAGAAGTGCGTGTGGGAAGATGAGGTCGATCCTGCCGGCGGAGAAATTAAGATGGGCTGCGAGAATTACGTCGCGGTGCAACCCGAAGACCCAATGGAGACACTCTTGCACATCGCTGCACGGAGTGGTGATGCCGACCTGGTCGAATGGCTTGACGCCCACAGTATGCACACGCACTTTTAATGACCGCTGGATCTCAGTAAATCCTGACACTTTCCCCTTAGGTGCTGATCCTGAGGAACGTAATTCAATTGGACTTTCGGCATTTCACGTCGCTCTGCAACACGGTCATATCCAAGTTCTGAAACATTTCTTCGAGTCATACGACCCAAAGGAGGAGGATCATGATGCTATCTACAACCTTGCGCTTCCCAGGTCGCTTCTTTCTCTAGCACTTGACTCCGCCGAGCCGGAGTTGGTGTGGATGATCCTTGACAGGGGTCTTGCGACGACCCAAGATATTGGTAACGCTTGGACAGAGATCACATCCCTCGAGGGCAAGCAAGCATTAATGAAGAAGATGGGAAAAAATAGTGGGAAGTACACAGAAATCCAAAACCTCTTGATGTGTCACGGAGATTTCACGCCGCCACCCACGCCCAAAATTCCGACTGAGGAGAGCAGGCCTTCGAGTGACTCGGACAGCAACGAACCTCAGGGGGCATCCCCGGGTTCTCAGCAAGATATCCGTTCTTCGAGAGGAGAGGGGACTGGTCGTCCCAAAACTAAAACTAACACGCATCGCACCACCCAGTCACAACGTTCTTTGAGCGAGATGACTGTTCCGATGCAAAATGGTCTAGCTGATCCATCCTGGCGCCCGCCTGAAAATGGAAAGGCTCGAGGTCGTGGTCGTGGTCGTGGTCGCGGTCGAGGCCCCGGGCGTAATCACGCAAACTGAATCAGCGACCAATGATGTACCCACACGTTGCAGCCGTATCGTGTTTTTGTTCATTCTTGTTACCACATTATTCTGTCACCATGCCGCACGATTTCTTGTTCTTTTTTTCTTTCTTTTTTCTTCCATCATCATGTTTCACGCATGGCATGTACCTAATGCAGCACGCTGGTCTGTGTCGTTAGTCGTTACCTGGAATGTACAATCTCGCTACGTACTCTACGTATAACGATTAGTATGTGATTGACTAATGCGTGGCCACTTCGAAATTCGGCGAAATGCAAAGTTGCGAATCCGAGCCGGCCATGCTGCTCGTGACATGTAGACACAGAGCCGAGCCTTATCTCGGATGCCGGTGGGTATCTCGCAAAGTTTGAGATGGTTCCTGGAGAGTGGATATAGACCTGCGGCCGATCCGAATGTGCAAGGATCGTACAGTAGTGATATAGTACTGCACTCGCTGTTGCTCCCACTGGCAGCGAGCAGGCTGAGGTGGTGCGTGTGTTGTTTGGAAATGTTTAATTCAGAGGCTGTTGTCATACAATGACAAATAAACCTCTTGAAACCTTCCACAACGACGCAGGCTTTCACAGAGTTCACCCAGCAACGCTCATTTCGTCAAGATGGGACGTCTCGCTGAGATGCAAAGGAAGCTCCTCGAGGTACGTATTTCGTGTCCACCCTGTACACGCGCATAACGTCTTTACAGCAAATGATGGGCCCAGAAGCTATGGGCGTCGCCAACGCCAACCTGGTATGGTCCGACGAAAAGGTCTGCCGGAACTTTCTGTGTGGGACATGTCCACATGCCTTGTTTACAAACACCGTACGTATCTGACAATTCTAGAATGCAGACGACTAGGTAATAGCGAGTGCGATAGAAAATGGACCTGGGGGCGTGTCCCAAGTCCCATACGGAACGGCTGAAGACGGAATTCCTTCAAGCGCGCGAGGCGAATCCGAGCGACCCTGTTTTCGCACGATTTCAAATGGAGTACGAGTCGAACATTTTTGCGTTCGTGGACGAGTGTGACAGGCGAATCCGGGCTGCGCATCGGAGACTTGAAAAGACGCCTGAAGAAAATGCGAAGACGACGAATTTGATGAGGGAAATTGCAGAGATTGAGTTGGCAATTCAGGGTGGGACGGAAAAGATCGAAACTCTTGGTAAGTCACGGTTTGTGATGATGATGATCTGATGAACGATGGTTTATGTGATTCACACAGGCGAGCAAGGCAAGGTTGAGGAGTCTATGCGTGAGATGGCTGCGATTGAAGCACTGAAGAGCGAGAAGGGTGAAAAAGAAGTAAGTGATATGTCTGACATGTGGATGGACGTTGACGTTGACGTTTTGTAGCGAGAGCTTCAACAGTTGACGGACACGTCTGGCGCTTCTGGGCATCAAAAGCTTCGTGTGTGTGATGTGTGCGGAGCATATCTGTCCGTGTTGGACTCCGATCGGCGGCTGGCAGATCATTTTGGTGGCAAGGTAAGAGACATGTATGTGAAGGGCGAAAAGAAGAGTCACGTGTTTGATAGATGCATCTGGGCTACCACGAGTTGCGCAACATGTTATCCAAGTTCCGGGAGGAAAGAGAGAAGCGCAAGGTCGCCCCTGTGTCTTCTACAGCGCTACCGAACAGCGCAGGTGGAGGTGGAGGCACGGCACGAACGGGGAGCGAGCGCGGGGGAGAACACCGGGGATCACGTGATGATCGGGACCGGGACAGAGGGTATGAGCGACACTCTTCGTCACGATATGAGTGAGTGTGGTTTGAGTCATATTCAGTGTGGGTACTGACTATGGACAAGTGATCGACGAAGAGAACGAGATCGGTCGAGATCTCCGGGACGTGGTAGTAGACGTTATTGAAGGACCAGGTGGAGGGGGTGAGGCCGAGTTGGGTGTATTACGTAAATACATAATATATGTTATGAAATAACCCAAAAAGGAAAAGAGTCGGGCAAAGAAGATAAATGTTTTTCAATTTTGATGTTGTGTGCCTGTGACAGAATTTATGTGACGAAGGCCACTCAACTTCCTTTGCTCGTCCTCGTCCAACTCGCGAACGTCCAAAATGTCTCCCTTTTCAGACCCCGCAATCATCCCAGACTCGATTCCCCTTCCTTCCTCCTCCTCCTCCTCCTCATCCCCACCAATGTCTACCCTCGTAGATGCCCTACAAGCCCCTCCTTTTGTCTTTGGTGCCCGAGACATTCTCGACAATGACCCAGCCAACGACACAAACCTCATGGTCGTCGGTGACATGCTCAAAAAGTGAGTACACCACCTCTGTCCTCGCCGCCAAAGATCGACCCCCCCACCCAGCATTGCCATGACAGCTCACAACGCGAGCGCAGCCTGCTCCCTCGGCCAGGGTCTCGAGGCCAACGCCAGGATCGACGAGCTCAAGAAGACGATCGGTCTCGTTTCAGAACTCATTGCCGCCACTCAGATAGCCGACCCGCCCTCAATCTCCCGTAAATCATCCCCTCGTCGCTTTTCCAACGTTTCCGCACTCTCAATACCCGGTTCTACAGCAGCTCTCGCTTCCCCGACCCGCCACACAGCACACGCCACCGCACAGGACACCGGTCAGACCCCCATGCATTTTTCCTCCGCAGACTTGGCTTCCGTTGATCCCCAGAGCATACTAGATACCTCCGATCTGTCCCGCAAGCGTTGCGCCTCCTCCATGGGAGGTGATCGTGTCATCAAAGCTATGAAAATGGAACCCCAGGAGGATACCCTGCACATTATGCCCCAGCCCTCCGCGTTTCCCCCGAACACCGTGCCCTCGATGGTCCCGTTTGTTACTTCCAATGTCCCCCAAGAGCCTATTTCACGCCCAGCAAGCTCTAGCGGCCTTCCTCACAATGCTTTCAACGTGCTTTCTCTTCAATCCACACCACCTGCTGTGCCGGGAATCGGCTTTTCGATGCCGATGTCCTCGGCCCCTTTAAATTCTGCAGACTTTATATCCTCCTCTCCCATGTCGACCACCGTCGTACATAGTACTCAATTTCCCGCTCAAGTTCAAACATCCTGGCCTGATGGAACCACAGCAATTACCCAAAGGACGCATCAACATTCCCTTTCTGCAAGCTCTCTCACAAATGGCATTAGCTTTCAATCCATACCCAGCACAAGCGCAGGTTTACCCCCTTTGCAGTTTTCGTCAGCTGGAACATTTGTAAATGCACCCACTCAGTCCCATGTAGGAGCGGGCATTAGCCCGCCGATTGGCCGAGTATCTCGATCAGGCTCACTTACAAGCAACAATCAAATTGCGTTTGGTCTTCCCGAAGTGCCTCCCCTCACCGGGGCACTTGATTTTCTCCAACCCTCTTTCGCTCCATTGGCAACAAAGCAAGCTCCCCACAGTCCCACGTCCTCTCAGGAAGGGGATAACGACTTTGATTCAGACTGTGGGGATTGCTCCCAAAGCCCCGAGTCATCATCCGGAAACATCCCGAGATTTTCCACTCAAGTATCCCGACCTGTCGCTGGGCATAACGCTCGTTCCAGCGCCGCACTGACGAGAAAATCCGTGGAGAATCTGACTTCTAACCATGCAAATGACGTGCCGCAGGAATACCGTGCGGAGGTGGATCGAATCTTTTTCGAATTTTTGAACAGCATTTGCTCCAACCGTAAGCATGTAGGATACCGACGATCCTCCCAGCTGGGCTCACCGCATTTACAGTGGATGCCACAGATGTCAAAGGGGAACCGATCCACCAAACTCTGATGGCCAAAAAGATGCAGCGCTTGGACGAGTCTCCAGATTTTCGTCCATTCAAATTCCGGATACAAGCATTCACGAACGCCTTCTTGGAAGAGGCAAGCCTTGCTGGCAATCCGGATGAAAGAATTTCCCACTGACCGTGATTCTGTAGCTTGCCCGGCAGGGCTATCCGGAAGATAAGATTCCCATGAAGAAGGTTTGGCTATCTCCAACGTTTCGATTCGAATACTCATGAGATCATCATAGATTCGGACCTATCTTTGGAACCAGCCATACATTTCCCGCTTCAACGAAGAAGGAAAGAAGACGAAGTCAAAAGGCAACCACATCTGGAGCATAGATGCGAAAAAACTGTTGGATGGAGCCTGGACGTTTCGACCCTTCTATCGTCGGGTTGCTGGATCACCGCCGTGCGTGGCTTACGTCGGACTCCGATGGAGTTGGGCACCTCGCATCTGGGATCCGCAAGCGTCGCGGACGAACCTACAGGTCACTTATTGTTCCCCTTCTCTTCCGTCGTGGTTATCATGGGAGAATGATGTCTTACAAGGCACACCACCGCCTGATGCGGAAAGCTGCGAGATTACGGTGGTCGCCAGAGTAGGCCTCTGTTCGCTGCAGAAGGGATGATTACCTGACGTCACCCGTAGTGCATACAAGACGGCATTGAGGAACAGCTCGTACAGAGCTTCCATCTCAGTATCGCCCCCATCTCTACTCTCGATGGTTCTTTCCCGACTCCCAGGCGGAGTTCCATCAATGGTGATATCCACAAGGCCCGTCGCATATCGGATACGGGCGTCCCTCAGTTGACGCCGACTAGGTCAGTCGACGTCGCCATCGTTGCCATCATCCTCACGAACGAGCGTAATTATCAGGGCATTTAGATCGGCGACGACGTCGTCCATCGTCCCTCCTCCGGTTGCGAATCACGACGCTCAAGTGATGCAGGTGCTGACGACAGCGGCTCAACGAGTTGCCCAGGAAGCGCAGTGTCAGGTGATCGCCTCGACAGCGTCCAATGAGCATGTTCCAGAACTTCAAGCGCTTGCGAAACAGCAACACGTCCTCACAGTCACGGCACAAGCGTTCGACCAGGAAGTATCCGGCCAGCGACCTGATACACAATTACAACCAAACGTCTTGGCAGTGGCTGCCCAACAGGTCGTGTTACAAGCGGCTCGACAAGTAGCTGCTGATCGATCCGCCGCCGTAGCCAGTCAGATATCGGCCGGTTTACCGCCACCGCCTCCCGCGGCCTCTCAAGTGACGGTGAACGAAGTGTCCGTAGCAACGCAATCTGCCGTTGCACAGGCTGTCGAGATCACGGGACCCTTATCCAGCGAGGTGGACGTGTTGATAACGGCCAGCTCGCTTCTGCAGCAACAGACTCGGGCCCCAGTAAGTCCACTGCCAACGATGGATCCCACGCAGAGAGTATCTATGGACGTTGGTCGGCCTCGATCGACGAGCATGGCATCCGCACAGCCGTTCCTCCAAATCTGAACAACTCGACGGTATCATTACTTTTCCTCCCGCCGTTCTTTAAGCGGAACTTTTCCATCATTCCGTGACACTTTTTTTGCGTCACGCGGTGTCATACTATATGTTTTGGTTTTCCTTTGCTGTTTGTTCTCGTTTGGGTCACGTCTCCTTTTTTTGGTCGTTTGCCTCATCGATCATAGAAGTTGCCGCATTTTCTTTTTGGTTTCCCTCCAGTCTTACTTGTAAAAGAAGAAAAACTCAGGGTCGATTAAGCATTATCTGTACTCATATGTCGATAGCAAGGACAACTGCACACTTCCAATTCCCAACCCGCATCATCCACCTTTTCCCCGCATTTGTTACAGAACATGCATTGCGATTGTCCCTGCAGATCGTCCAAATATCAGGCCGACTCATGTCCTGCTCCTTCGCCTTCGGAGCTTGTGCCCGTGTCACACGCAGCATAGTAAGACGACGACGCGGAAGCGCACGCAGCCAACAAGGTTCCGCCGAATCCCTTTTCTTCTTTTCGTCGCTTGCTCGCACGTCCGCCTGCCTCGGGGCCGCCGTCGTCAAGGTAATTGTCCTCGTTCTCGGCTTCCTCCCGGAGGTCGAGGGTATCGTTCATGAGTATACCCAGCGATTCGACCGTCACCGCGTTTTCCTGCAGTTCCTGACCCTTGTAAAACAGCCTCTGACAGATGGTCGGAATCTTGAGCAATTCGTGTAGCTGAAATAAATAAATAAAAACAAATAAACATGCGGTTTGATTGATTCGAGAACAACGGCGAAAGAGAGAGAGGGGAGCTTGTTTTGTTTAAGTACGAACCTGAACCTTGATGTCCTTGACGGTCGTCGATTTCGATATCCTCAACCGCGTGTGTGTGTGCTCGCGTCTGCCGTCCCTGCCTTGGCGAATGCGTTTAGACTGCCTCGTTCCGCCCGTCGTGCGAGGTCCAGACTCTGTTTTCGAAACGTGCTGTTGTTGCTGTTGCTGTTGCTGTTGCTGCTGTTGTGGTTGTTGTTGCTGATGGCTGCCGCGTTGTGCTACTACGCCCTCGACGGTTTGTTGTTGTTCACCGCCGGTAACATGTTTCGAACTCAAGAATCGCACGGTGATGTCGGTGAGGTCGTAATCGCGGCGTCTAGTTCATGGGACGGAACTTGCTGTCAGAAAACCATATAAAAAAAAGAGAAAAGAAACGAGAAACAAGCAACGAGAAGAAACGAGAAGAACAAGAGAAAAAAAAAAAGGATGACGCATATAGCAATCGTAAAGGGGGAAACGGATCGTCCGACCCTGATACGGGATTCGAGCGGGGGCACAACTTACCGTTTCAAACGGCAATCGTGACAGACGGGCGTGTCATGCACGAATTTCGTATCCACTACGCCCATAGAATCTTCGACGAACTTCTTCTCAACAGCCACCGCAGGCCCACAACTGTATCTGTTGTGGCCACGCGTCAGTCAGCATGCGCACATTTCGGGGAGTCACGTTCAGACAACATGAGGTTGGGAAGGAAAATACAAGTCATGGGGAGATAGAGCGAAAATAAAAAACTTACAGTTCTTGCAAGATAAGCCATTCGCTCATTTGGATGAGTGCAACATCACTGTCCCAGTCGTTCGGTGCGTTAGGGTCGAACACCAGGCGGCCATGCTGGCAAAAGAGCGGTGATGTGTCCACTCTGTCCGGTCGAGGGATTTCAGCCGGCCGACTCAGCCACTTTCGCCATATTCGGACAAAGTCAGCTGGAAGCACGGCGCATTGAACGTTTTCGAGCAAAAGGGTATTTCCTATTAGTGCGTTATCGTGCATATGTCGTAATCGTGCCTATCGGGTGCGCACAATGAATTCATGAAATGGAAGAAGATATGTCGGGCAGCAGATACGCTGCGGCTTACCTTCTCGTCTTCAGCTTTTTTCCGTAGTTCGCGCTTGTCCTCTTTCGAGCTATGAATGTACGCCTCGCAAACTGCACAAGGCTCTTCATTGGTTGATAGCGGTGCCCAATCGGGGAACAACCTCTTCAGGATCTCACATGCCTAATCAAAAATCAATGCTAATCAGTTGATTATTTATTCTTGGCAACCACGCTGCTCACCTGAGAGGATATACTTCGACGCGCAGTCGACACGAGCGATAGTTGATCATGTTCACAACGCACGTGTCCTCGAAACTCCGCAGAATCGGGAGAAGGGTCACCATGCAATGGTACGTGCATCCTGGGCTTCTGAGCTCTCCAGCCTACGCATGCCACCGGGCAGGTGGATGTCACACTCAGTGGCACGAACTGATGGTGATGAAATAAAGCGGCATACCTTTTAGCCAGGCTTTCGAGATCCAGTATCCCGGTTCCCCTTGCTGTGCATCACATACTTCATCAAACTGGGAAACCAAACGCGGATGCTCAATCTGGTAAAGTCGCTCTGAAAAAATGAGGATGAGCTGGCAAGGCTGTAATTATCGCTGTGCAGCTGACCTATGAAAGATTCCTTGACACACGTTTCACAGACATCTCGTGGGCTATGCACAGGACCGATATCCTCGCGAAGAAAAAGCTTCTCGCATGCTTCCTGCACGAGGGGCTATTTTCAGCAAAACACGACACAAGGAATCTCATATACCTTCGACATGCGCTTCATGTTACTGGCCTTGTTCGGGTGGAGCATGCCATGACTACACAGAAGGTCAGGAATTGGCACGACTTCGAGCTCAGCTTCGCCTGAAACAGATTGGGAGCGTGACTTGTTCTCCTCGGGCTTCACAAACGGTTTTTCCAACCATTTCTCCAGAGCTTGTCTGCTGACCACCACAGCGTCCTATAAACGAATTAGGAAATTGTGAACCGAATGACGTTGCATCCCCGGATTTTCTTCCCCGCGGGCCCACAGACTTACCTCTTCGACAGATGCGACGTGCCAATGCGTGTATATACCCCGCATCCATTCTCTCAATTCCGCGAACTGTTCCCTGACCTCCTTTTCTCTGGTCCGAGATCGCTTCATCTCCATACATGTGTGGGAAATTGAAATTTGGGGACCTACCTTCGCGAGTAGAGTTCGCAGGCTTCGTCATGCCTTCCATTGAGGGCTTGGACCACGTCTTGTGCGCGTTGAGGCGGAACGAGGATAGACGGGTCCGAAACATTGTGGACCTTGATAGAGGGTCTAGACACGCCGTTAATGGAAGCGGAGGAAGATTTGGGTTCTGGGGTGCTTTCGGTGAGATTTGGGGTGGGTGCATGGTTGACAGTCGACAGCCCATCTTCCTTGCGAGCATAAATAAGCATATAGGCGTCCCTCGACGAGAAGATGTCGCTATTGTAACAAAATCAAATAGGTGAGCGCATCATATGCCACAGATTTTCGTGCATTACGCACCCTTCTGGGGTCTTACCAGGCAAGGAAACTTTGGTTTCCGTGAGAGCCGGCAATCTGAAGGATGTGCGGGACACATGTGAGATGAGAGTTTGATAATGGTGGACATATCACGTACTCAGCAATCTCATCCTCGCTATCTTCGATCCGCCGCTTCTTCGCGGCACGGGCGCGGGGCTGATTAGTAGAACCCCTGACATAGAATGAAAACATGAGGGGTTCCAAAGAATGTTTGGGAGAGATACATACTTTTTGGTGTCATTCAGGACATCCACGTCTTTGGCAGTGTGTCGTTTCTCTCCAAGAAAATCGATCTTTGTGACAACCTCGTCGTCGAACTGGAACCATGTCTTCGAGCTGTGTATCCATGGGTCAGAGCACCAATGAACGAGAGCAATTAAACTCACGCAGTGTCCAGAACTTGGGCCTCGTAATGTCCGTGGTAAGCACTCGGTCCTTTGTGCAGCAGAACCCCTCTCAACTCGTAAATATTTGCTGTACTTTCTCCTCCCCCGACACCGTTCGCGCGCTTGTCAGTTTTGACGAACTTAGACATGTCTAGTATCATGGGGAAGAGCAAATTGTGCTTGGATTTCTTCCTCTCCATCGATTCGAAATCGTAAACAAAACGAAGGAGAGAAAAATGGAGAACTGGAGGGAGAGAGCGCAATTCGGTATATCGGGTGGCATCCTGAAGCGAAGCACAGGTTGAGCACGAATATCTGAGAATGTTGCAGTGTGAAAATCGACTTTAACGAGGAACAGAAGATCCCACTTGTTGTCGCCCGTGAGTTTCTCGTTCTGCAATACAGCAGCTATGCGATCTTCTAGTCTCGCATTATTCTAACACGATGTTAGGCCAGATAGTGGGAGAATGGAGCGATGCACTGGTACCTCTATATTGATCTCGAGCTCGAGAAAGGTGGATGTACGCTCAGACTTGCTGCGGCAATTGTGACAAAGGGTCCCATACACCAATTCCCCTTGAAACTTTGTCAAATGAGTTGGATAGTGGCTATATAGATGATATGGCATACTTGATCAGAGACGAGCGTCCGTAGAGACGGGGTGAGCTGCTTCTGGAACTCGTTATCGAGATGTGACATGAAGAGTTTTGAAAATCTGCCAAAAGCGCCATTAATTGGAGGATGTGTAGCTCCCGGAAAAGAACCAACTCTTGTGCATCCTGCTGCTCCGATGTAGACAGTTTAAGACTCTCTGCAAACTTGACTGGGTTGTAGACATTCTGCGTGCTCTCTTGAAGGGCGGCAAATGTGACTTGGAGTTGAAATACGGGAGACTCCTAACACTGTAAGTCAGATTCTGCTTTGGAATTGCAGAGTGGGGAGTCAACAAACTTCAAAACTGTTCCCAATATCCTGGGACGGCTGACATTGGTAGACCCCACGCCGAAACGCCAGATCCCGAAACCACACCTGCAGATATCCGTTAGCGAAAAGCCTGGAACCTCACCGAGATACGTACCTGGAGGAAAGCATTTGCGTAGCAGGTTGCGCCGAGATTCTGAGTAATGTAGATGAACATGACTTGAATGGCAGTGGCACGCGACAGGATAAATGACGCACCTTCAAGCCAACGGGTAATTCAGGGTCGCGAGAACTAAGGATCGGATTGGAACCTAGATCTGACGCATTGATGAACAGCTGTCTGGCCGCTTCTAGAGGAAACACACGTCCTGGATTAAAGAGGGCCCTTTAAACGCGTTTTCCAGCCGGCGGCTCACCCTCGTCCTCCCACTGCTGCTGTCCGAGGTAGTTCAAGCAATTAGGATTGTTTTTGCACAGTTTCTTGGTACAAGGAGGTGGTGCGTCGTCGGAAACAACGATGACATCGTTTTCGAGTTCCCCATTGGCAACCTTGGCCTTGGCGCCTTCAGCAGGTGGAGCAGGAGAATGTGCGGGCTTTCGCAAGAGTTTGTTACCACAGAAGGGGTTCTTGTTATGTTGGGATAGACCACATGTGATCATACGATGCTCGACGGTGATCTGGGATGGGTGCGAGACCTCTGTATCAACCCATCCCCAAGCCGACGATTCGCCTGCCACAAGCTTGGCACGTTTAAGCTGTTCGCCGGCAGCAAGACCCTTTGGTGGAGGTGAGGCTCTAGTACGTTTGCGCTTTGATGGCATGGCAAAAAGAGGTAGAGCGTCTGTTGCGGTGGTCTGAGATGAGCTGGACGTTGAAAGAGAAGAAAGATGTGGAGAAAGACCCTGACTTGGTCCTCCGAATTCCGACTGTTCACTACATAATAGCCGACACGCCACTGAATTGAAGAACATGGACAGAATACGACGTTTGTTTCGCAGACAACGACAAGACACAAAAGTCGTTCGGTTACGACGGCGAAAGAATGCAGCAGTCCTCGTTTATCGCAACCTCTCAACCATCACGTTCGTTTTCCTTTTTTTTTTTTTTGATCCTAGTACGCTCATGAGTCGTTATTCAGGACCGTCTTGCTCGCGGCTGGATACCTATGGATGACTCTCATCCCAATTCCACCGCTGTCCCAGGGCGTTTACATTGACGAGAATGCACTGCAACCAGCCCAGGTGCGTGGATGTTGACTGCAAGGTGCCACGCGTCCTGACCCGAGAACAGGTAAATACCAATTGGCACTGGCAAGACGTGCACAAGGCAGATTTGTATCTCCATCATCTAGAGGGCCTCCGTGACAGAAATGCTACGAGTTGGCAGTGAGATCCACGAAGCATAACCACTATCGTATACTGACGCACAGAGTAGGAGAGCCAACTTTATTCGCGACGAATTTGCCAGGCTTGGCCTGGCTACTGCCACTCAAAATTACACGTTCGTGACCCCCTCTGGAGTATGTACCTGCCTACCAGCTCGAAGACGACGTGTCTTATTGTTAATAGAATGTCTCTGGTGTCAACGCCTACGCCCTGCTGAACTCTCCCCGAGCTTCAGGATCAGAAGCTGTCGTCGTTAGTGCATCGTGGCGCAGCGAGGTCGGCAAGGAACCACACAATCTGCGAGGCATCGCGATCGTGATGGCGCTTGCCAATTTCCTGAAAAGTCAGAGCATCTCGGTCTTTCCTCGTGTCATCGTCTGACCCACGCCAGACTATTCACTCTGGGCCAAGGATATCATATTCGTGATAGGCGATAACTATCTCGACGGCACGTACGCTTGGCTGAATGCGTACCATGGCACAATACCACCAAGTCAGTTCGTGTTTGTCTGCACCGCACTATGTCGTTGACGCAAACATCCAGATCTCGACACTGATCTTCTCGAGCTTACCTCTGGAGTCATCTGGAATGCCCTCAACATTGACTACAGTGGTCATTCATTTTCCCACCTCGGCGTCTTCTTTGGTTGGTTCTCGACGATCACTGTTCACCTTTCCAATCTGAACCCCCCTTCCATACAGAGGGTCTCAATGGCCGGCTGCCCAATCAAGACCTAATAAACTCCTTACGTCTCATCTCCCACTATACAGCCAACGTTCCTCTCGTCCTCTACGACCATCTTGAAGTGCATGATGCACCGCAGCAAAGTCTCCTAGCACACGCACCAGAGTTCGTGAAACGCAGTCCACAGATCAAGGACCTTGAATACCGAACGAGGAATGTGATGAGACATGTGAGCTACCAAGCAAGGGGAAGGCCAAGTGGTGCGCATGGCTTGTTCCACCGGTCAGTCCTCATGCCAATTACACACACGATTGCTCAGTCAAACTGTTGAACGCAGATTCCGAATCGATGCGATCACTCTATATGCCGTTCCAGCTAACGGTCCCCACGGGTTCTTTGCATTGGGAAGGTTGGTCCTCCCTGATACCTATGCCGTCTGTGTAATCATACTTGACCAGGATAATCGAGTCGACTCTCCGTTCGACGAACAATCTTCTCGAACGTCTCCATGCTTCCTTCTTTTTCTACCTCCTCACGACTCCGGGGACCTTTATGAAGATTGGAATGTTCCTCCCCAGCGCTGTGCTAGTAGGAGTTGCGATGATATTCTGGGGGCTCGGCCAGTGGGTAGAGGCAGGGTGGGTGCAAGAATCTCCCAGTGAGCCGCAGCCACAAGGCAAAGAAGGCGATAGCAAGGCTGCGAACACGACCGATTCGACCATTCGACCAGCGTGGCAACCGAGACGACGGCCCGTATTGCCCGCGGTCATCACCATCCTCGCGACGCACGCTCTCGGTCTGCTCGCGTTCGCCTTGATCAACACTTCATGGTTCCGACTAAACCAAGTCGTACGTTGATGTCTTTGCACTTCCGCTCCCCCGCTCAGGCGTCTTTAGGTCTCTTCCTTGATCCTCTTCTTGGCATTCAGCCTCGTTCCCCCAGCCATCCTCGCATGCATACCACGCCACCCACCCGAGACGGCACCGTTCTCGATGCTTTTGCAATCCTTTAACCTCTGTCTGGCATCGATAGTCATCTCCACAACCTCCCTCCTCAACTTTTCCCTTGCGGCAACGCTCGCTGTCACGCTCGGCGTTCCGCTCATTTGCAGTCGCGTCGTCTCATCGCGCTCTTCCAGAACGGCGACTTCGCTCTTCAGCGACCCTCTCCGGCTAGTAGTCTGTGCCGCGTACTGGCTGCTTGCCTGGGGTTGGCTTTTCTTGTCGGAGGAAGTCGAGAAGGCGATGTGGAATTGGCAAGTGTTGGGCGTGTGGTTCGCGCCTTTTGTTTGCATAGTATACGCCCCGCTCGTGATGCAGGCAGGACTCGTTGCATTGAACCACGAATGAGCATGTCAATGTCATTCCTAGGATAGTCACGAAATCAAGTTGATTTCAGTAATAGTGTGTAGTAAAGGACAATGCAATGCGTCTAGATCAACCAATATCCATGGCGTTTGGATCGTCGGATCCAAACAGATCAGCATTCCCCTGGGCTGCGCTATCCTCCACCTCCACCTCGTCAGGTACGCCCCCCTCAGCATCCGTGTCTGGGTCCTCAACAGCGATGCCCTCCTTCTTTCGCCGTTGCCTCTCTTTTATCTCGTCTCTTTGTGCCCGCTTCATCTCCAGATCAGCCGAGAGTTTCTTGAATGCATCCTCGAACCGTTTCTAGAAACAAGCGTATCATCAGCATCGACTCCATAGACAAAGTAAACGGAAGCAAAGTACCTTGATGAGCGGGTTCGCAGAGATGGCAACCTCGTGTTCCTTCTTCGCTACAGCGGCCTCCAAGTCTCTAATTTCCTCGTTCAACAGTTTCCTCTCTTGAGCGTCCTCGTCGTCCTCGTCTTCGTCGGTTTCCTCTTCTTCCTCGTCTTCGTCCTCGTCTTCATCCCCTTCGCCACCATCCTCATCGTCACCCAACGCAAGGTCTAGCTCCGCAGCGAGTTCTTCGTCAATGTCCCCCTCCGGCTCGGCTTCATCCCCATCACCCTCGTCAGCGTCGTCGTCTGCAGCGTCGAGCCCCGGAGTAGGCCCATCGCCCGCTTCTGACCCTAGAGGACCAGGGGTGGGCGCTTCGAGAGGTTCTTCCCGCTCGATGAATTCAGAGTCCGAGAGATCCGGGTTGACGTTGTCGAGGACCTCTGTCGCAAAAGAGCCATAAGTCCACCAAGAGGCAAACGAGAGCGCCCGCGGACTCACCATACTTGATTTTCGACGCGGCATTGTCGGCTGCCAGCAACCGCTCGACCTCCTCTTCGACGCTTTCGATCGTCTACGGGAGAGCGGAGTAAAGCGAGGCGACAAAACAGTCGCGCATCGTCACTCACCCGCTTGTTGACCCGTTTTCGAAACCGCCGCTTGCGTACGTGGTGTAGCGGAGGGGTGATACCGTGCGGCCAGATGAACTCGTCGATGCTGACGTTCCTGTTTGCCGTGAATGCCTCTTCGTTTTGTATGCGGTCTCCGACCACCAACATCTGTGCACACACGCATGTCGCACGCAGACGCACCGACGAAAAAGACACGCACCTGACAAATGTCCGCGACCTTGAACATTTGCTTGTTGTCGAGCGTCTTTTGCGCCTCGACGATGCATGGCAAGTCGACGAGCTTGAACGAATAGAGCGAGTGGCCAATGTGAAATATCCCGCGTCGCGAATCTGCTCGTCTGGCGTTGACCCTCCTCACAGACGGTGATGACGACCGCCCGTCACGCACCTTTGAACTTGAACCAGACGTCGTTGCTGATCTCGCGCGACTGGATCATCTTGCGCATTCGTTCGCAGTCCTCGCCGGGGGGCATGCGGATGATGAACTGCTCCTCAAACGTCAGGTCCTCGTCGTCCGAGTCGAGCTCGCGGTCGTATGGACCGAGGAAGGACACGCCCGGGGCTTGCGCCGCGGCACGTTCGCTCAGCTTGAGCTTGAGCTTGGGTTGGGGCTTGCCGAGCTTTGCAGTGGATAGACGCGTCGCGCGGTCGCCGCCAGGGGTGTCGGGGGAGGCGCGGAGACGTAGGGCGGTGGCCATGGCTTGCTCTGCGGCGGCTCTGAGGGGACGTGAACGGGCGGAGTGAGGCTGTGACGGCTGGTGAATTAGACCATTTATAGCCGAGGAGGGACCAGCGTGGGTGTCCTCGACGTCGTCGACGACAATGAGGTCGTCGTCCATGAAAAGCGTACGTAATTGTCACGTGTCACACAAAAAGGGTAACTACTCCTCCTCGTCAACGTCACTAAATGTCTCAGTTGCACCCAAAACTTCCTCTTCCTCTTCTTCTGCTTGCCCTTCCTCACCATCCGCGTCGTCTTTTTTAGATACGCTCAAGAGTAGCATAGTCGTATAAATTTTGACTCCAATCATCCCCAGCACCATCCCTGCGAAGAATAAAGTCTTCCGTCGGTATTGAATATCAGCAGGGTCGACTGGGGTCCGGGTACCGCTGCTACCAAACAAACGCGGAGCGAGGAAGCTCAGCACGCTCCATGGCGCTGTGGAAAGTTCATAAGATGGTGCTCGTGCCACTGCAGCTTGTATGCGTCGGGCATGATCAATCAACCCTGGGTAACGCTCGATCAGATGTACTTGAAGGATTGCGTCGGGGAATGGAGCATCGGCCAACAGTAATATGTGTGCAGCCAGAAACACATCGAGACTCGATGGACTACAAACGAATATCCCATTAGGAAGCGCATAAGCAAATGAATAATGACATGCCTCTCCCCGAAAAAGAACGGTTTCCCGTCCAAGTAGTTTGCATGTACCTCCATTGCCGTCTTTGCTTTCTCGGTGATCTTTGGTGAATGATCAATAGACGTCCATCGACCATGCGCAACACCTACCTTCTCCAGCTCAAAAGCACGCGCAAACGTTACCCTGCAGTCCCTCTTCTTTTTCTTGTCCTCGAAGAAGCTCTTGCGCTCTCCCTCGTCAGTCGACGTTCTCCAAAGTCCAGCCGCCTCCAGACGAGGTCTGTACGTTTCCCTTATCCGGCCAGGTACATAGTACTTCTGCGGGACAGACATCTCGCTCCCGAGTGCCGGGTTGGTCAACCCCCAGAAATTGGTTTCGGTCCCGTAAAACATGTGCGACTGCACGTACAACCGATCTGTGACAAGATGTGTGCGAGACGATGCTGACTCACGACGAGGTCGCCAACGCATGCTTCGACGTGCGCATACAGCGCCACCTTTTTGGTTCTTTGCTCGCTAGTCAGCGCCGCGTCAAGGTCGACGGCTCCTGACGCGCTCGACGACTTGGCAAGGGATGCCACAAAGGCAACTATGGAGGGAAACGTAGAGACTGCAGTGTGTCCGTGGGTCAAAAATGGCAGTTGGCCTGTATGCGTGAGTCAGGTCTCATGTGCCATAAAATAGACGGGGGTTTGCTTGCCATTGGGAGACTGGTCCGGGTTAGCGCAAGGAACAACCTTGAATTTTCCTGGGATGGTCAGCTGGAGATACATGACAGTCGCGAGACATGTCGGGTCAAGCGACTGCAGGTTCCATTTCGACGGCCATATGTACAAAATGTACGACATTAACCAACGAACACGGTCACCTGCATGGGAAGTAGCCCCGGAACCTAACAACAACAAATAAGAGACCAAATATAAATCGCGATCAGATTCGAGTGGCGTTCTTTGATCTTCAGAGCGAACACACATAACTCGAATAGCATCTGATGGAACAATCAAAGTATGATAATAGGTAGTCCGTATCCCTTTATCCTCTATAAAGTGTTCCTGACTATCACAGATCTTCATACTCGCCACACATCAGGGTCTAGCCCCAAGTCCAGGACACCCTCTCCCGTGTAACGATCTTGACGGTTGTGAAACTCGTCAATAGCTCGGATATTTGCGGTCGTCCGAGTGGCAGGATCGACTGCAATTTGGGGCACCGATTCCTGTGATAGATCAGCAGCGGCACAATTGAAACTTGGTGCGTGCTTACCGTCTGTTCCGAGCTATTGTTCAGTGGGCTCGGATTGGAAGTCGGTGTCATCGACGAACTACTACTTGTTTGGAGTGGCGAACTGGCCACTTGGCGGCTCGTTGCACATGCTCTTCTGATTGCCAGTGGTATTGCCTGTTCCAGGGGCATAATGCCCTGGGAGACTAAGAACTCTGAAATGCTAATCAGGAGATTTACTTGGCCACATTGCTTCGGACGTACCCCATGGCCTGTAGTGGAACTCAAAGGTAACATCCGATCTGTTACCTGATTGATGCGGCTTCACGTTCCACGTCTCATGATACTGTTCGTAGGTGGGTAGATTTTCTCCAAAACTTGTGGAATATGTCAGTCGCATTTTTACTAGTCTATGGATAATGGCTCACGAGGTGCAGTGACTCAACATGCTTCCCTGTGATCTGGAGGGCTCGGGAAGCTGCTGCAATGCATTTGGCGTTCTTGAGCCCTCTATGACGACCCATCGGATCTTTAACTTAATTGTCCCTGCGTCCGGCGGATGGGTTTGTCCCCCGGAAGCTGCTGAATACATCAGTGAACAAGTTCTCGAATAGGAAGATCACCTTACATATGTTGGTTTGCCGTGCGAACACGAAGGGACGTTCGGTGCTATAGCCTGTCCGGACACCATGCCCACATGTGCTGCCATAACCGTAAAGAAATCGGCCAGGCACTACCAAGCCATCGAGGGAGATGAAGGCACATGAATATAGGCTCGATCCTTCGTCTTTCCAAAAGACTGAGAATTTCTGCAGCATTATGATTAGATCACCCTTCTAGCGCTTTCGCTTGTGACCCACCTTCCCAGCTTCACTAGGGATCCAGCACGAAACTTTGGACGTGTTATCATCCGGAACTTGTACGCAGTACTCAGGGAGGGGCTTCCCGTCGCACATGATCCAAGCGGAAAAGAAACCATGCGTAGGCATAGATGCGTTCAATGAATTGTTGACGATTGAAGTGGACAGGGGACGATCAGGAGGACCGTTGGAATGAAGTGAAGGATCTGGGTCAAAGTGCAGTTCGGAGCAGTGACCCACAGATTGATGTGAGGGAGGACAAGGTGGAAGGGAAGGACACACTGGGATTTTATAGTACTCTGTGGTCCACCACTTGTTCCACTCACCGTCCTTCACAGTGTCCACACGCCGGATGGATACGCGAAGTAGTACGCTTTGATGTTGCAGCAATTTGAAACATGCACCCACAACTGTTCATTTCCCGATTTGGCACTACATATGCTGCTTATCGCCAAGTTTGTTGATTGTCACATCCACACGCGTTTCCTCTTCACATCGAGCGCGTCGTCGACATTTCCCTCTCGCGTCGCGATCATGCCTCCAAAACGAAAAATCTTGGAAATAGGTGTCGTCGACGACCTATTTAATTGTTGGGAGTGGCGAACTGGCCAGAGTCTCGGCGGCTCATCTTCTGATCGCTGGTGGTATCGCCTTCCAGTGGCGTATGTAATGCCCTTCTGAAATGCTCATCAGGAAGTTTACTTCACCACATTACTTCAAACGTACCCTGTAGTGGAACTCAAAGGTAATGTCAGATCGGTTACCAGATTGGGCGTCTGGCTTCACGCTCCACATCTCATGATACTACTGTTCGTAGGTGGGTTTTTGTTCAGCAAAACTTGTGGAACATGTCCGTCGCATTAAGCTGTTCCGTCCTCTACACGCTGGATGGATACGCAAAGTACGCTTTGATTGTAATTGTAACATCCTTACGACATGATCGCAAAACTTTACGGTAAATGGGGATCCGGCCGGAGCAACCTATGCGACAACCATAAGAAAACCAGCTAGACACAGCTCGTGCTGACTCTACACAACCTGCCACCTGACCACGATGTTACAGTGCCAGGACTGCCTGCGCACATTTTCCTCGCAGAGAGGTCTCACCCTACACCGCAATGCTTGTGTTTATTATCTGTTAGCCAGTGCCCAGCGACGCCAGCGTCTCAAAAGATTATCAACTTCATTCAATCTCCCAAAAAAGCGACCCCGGTCGAACAGTGATGTGAGTAGTTCCTTCCACGTCAACCTGGACCATAAATGACCTTCTCGAACCCAGTTGGAAGAGGGTCCTTCGGCACGCCCAGCTCCACGCGTCCCGTCATCGGAACTTGAGGCTCCCGAGGGACAGGATTTGTTACTGGCTGACAAGGTGCGTTCTACATATGTATGTTTGCATGTCCCTGACGTTGGAGGTCACATCACTTTGGTCGATTATCACTCGCAGGAAGCACCATGTGCACCACCAGCCGTGGAAAGCGATATAGCACTCACCGCGCCCGACACTCAAGCCCCACCTTGGCCCTGGCCCAATATGACGACCTGGCGATTAATGCAGTGGGTTTTGAGTGGCGACTCCTTCAAGACAAACAGTGAGGTCAATCGACTGATCAGAGATGTATTCCAAGCCCCCGACTTCGACCTCGCTGAGCTTCGCGATTTCGATGGACGGAGCGCGTTTAAGCTCGCTCCCAAGCGACCCTCTCACGCAACACCAGTGGAAACAAGTGAGCGTTGACATTCAAATTCTCACCAGGGAGAAAGATAGCTCAGGCCAAGGTAATAAGACAGTAGTGATGCTTGCCTTAGCAATTAATTGCTCGACAGGTCAGGTGGAATTCGACAGAAATGTAACATCGTGTATAATGGATTCTCAGCACATTAGTATGTATGTATATAAACCAGTCAATATCGGGCCCAAAAAAATGGCCAGTTGGATATCGGCCGGAGACTTGGCAACTTGTTCATTATTCGTTTCCCGATTTGGCACTACATATATGCTGCTTATCGCCAAGTTTGTTGTTTGCCACATCCACGCGCGTTTCCTCTTCGCATCGCGCACATCGTCGACCTTTCCCTCACGCGTCGCGATCATGCCTCCAAAACGAAAAATCTCAACCAAGCAAAGCGACGACGACGGAGCCGCGTCGGACACCGAGGAAGTCTCCCAATCCCAATCCCAACCAAAGCCAAAGCGGGCAAAGCAAACTTCAGCGCAAAAAGTGGTCGCGTCCCAGTCCGATGGCCTCGACGCCGTGGCGGCTAAAGCACTCAACGGACAACCGACCAACAAGGTGCTGCCCACCAACATTGCCTTCCCGCCACGCGTCCCAGGCACGCTGCGCTTTTCCGCATGGAACGTCGCCGGGTTAGCAGCGGCACAAAGAAAGGTGGGTTGCCTACATTCACGGGGTTTTTTTTTGTTCACACACATTGCATTGTCCCACATCACGTGTTCGCACCCGCTTGACGCGTATTTTAATTTAGGGATTCAAACATTATGTCGAGGCGGAAGATCCCGACATCCTCGTGTTGACGGAGACGAAAGTGAGAAATTTCTGTGGTGTTTTCGGTTAGAATGCTTATCGGCGCGCGCCCCGACGTGTCGTAGGTGAACAATGAGCCGGTCGATCCCGTCATCAGCTCCCGTTTTCCATATCGTACCTGGGCTATCTCTGGCAAAAAGACGTACGGTGCGTTCAGTTGTCGCGTTTCATGCGTGTCGTTGGACGTGTACTCAGCCGTTTCGACGTCACAGCCGGTACCGCGGTGCTCTCCAAGATCAAACCTCTCTCTGTGACGAAGCTTTTGCCTGGACACCCGGAGCCCGATCAGGTCAAGGGGCGTCTCGTGACGGTTGAATTCGAAGGGTGTTATGTTGTCTGTACCTATGTGACAAACGCCGGAGAGGGCCTCAAGGTATTGTACCTCTTTCCTTCTTGCTACGTTTGCTGACTGACGATGGCCATTGCAGACGCTCAAGGAAAAGAACATGTGGAACGAACATCTCACCGCCTACTTACGCGACCTAGACAAAAAGAAACCCGTGATTTGGATGGGTGACATGAACGTCGCGCCGACAGCAAAAGGTCAGTGCTTGTGTGTACCCAGCTCTGTTCGTTCTCATCGGGCGCCGTTCCAGACCTCTCAAAACCGAGCACAAACTGGAACAAGACACCTGGCTATACACTAGACGAAACGGAGGCGTTTAAAAACATTCTCAATGCTTCTGGATCTTCCAAAGACGCCGCAAAGTTTGTTGACGTTTGGAGGGATCGTCATCCAGACACGCAGCATTACACATACTTTTCGTATCGCTTCAATTGTCGTATGAAAGGCATAGGTTGGAGATTGGACATGTGTGAGTACCATTCTTCCATAACATAAGTCGGGTAACTGATATTACTTCGCACACCAGACGTAGTGAGTGAACGCATAGCGGAGAAAGTGAAGACGTGTGAGATTCGCAGTGAAATATACGGAGCATCCGACCATGTCCCGGTGGTCATGGAGATTGATAGCGAACAAGTGACAGGAGACTGAGGTTCCAACGGACTCTTGGGGGGTTTCAATACTCTCCAAATCGTACGTGCCCGGTTTCTGATGCATGCGCCCTCGCATCCTTCTCACCTTTGAGGCCCTTTCCACATTGCTGCAGCGACGTGAATAATAATATCATTGTATATTTTGATACCACTCACTTCGCACTTTAGATCAAATGTCGCAGTGTTTGTAAATGCTTTCCTCTCCCTCAGGACCGTAGCCAGCTTCTTGGCTGCTTCAAGAGTAGGGTCGGACGTGTCCACCGACGTCTTTATGCCTGCGTCAGCACCAAGACTTGATATCGACTGGAAATGCTCACGATTGGGAAAATACTCTGATGCCATTCGTCTGGCGCGCCCTCCATGGGAGCCAGAGTGGCAGCATCATAGTGGATACCAGAATACACAACGATGCACCTTCCAAACTCGTCAGGTGACAGCAACATCGTCGCTACTGGAACACGCCAACCTATAACCGGTACCTCCGGCGGAAGGCGAAAATTGGTCGATGCGGCCGGTCTCGACGTCTATGGAAGCAATTTCGGTGTTGAAGTGCTTGGCAAGTATACCAAGCTCGATAGCGCCTCCCCACGTCGAAGGTTTCAGGATGGTCGAAATGTACTTGTCGCGT
Source organism: Leccinum rimulosum (assembly GCA_038091395.1). Taxonomy (NCBI): domain Eukaryota; kingdom Fungi; phylum Basidiomycota; class Agaricomycetes; order Boletales; family Boletaceae; genus Leccinum; species Leccinum rimulosum. The sequence goes on from JBBPOJ010000340.1 coordinate 26,274, forward strand.
GGGCTCCTATGCAGTCTCGTCAGCGAGAAGCGCGTTCCGCTCGTGAGGGTACGAGATACCCCAGAATAGCTTCGCTGTAGGTCTCCATGTCTTTCTGGATCCCATCGGCGACGACTGTGATGCAGACAGACCCGTCAAGTCTAACCACACCCGTATGGAATTAGACCACTCACTCTGTCGCATCTTTGGCGCTTTCGTGATGTCTTGTTCAAAGATGAGCGCAATCGACGAGAACAGACAAGAGTTGTCGTCTGGAACGACCTAGTGGGCGTTGAGAAGCAGCGCGTGTGACTCGGGCAGAGAAGTGGGCGAACGTACTCTGTGCACGAGCACGCCCGAGCTCGCAGGTACGCTGGCAGGGCCGGTGCTTTGTGGAGCTGCTTGGGTCTGACGCACGGCGGGCGCTGGTGGTCGATGTGCCAGTTGCGCCGGGACAGACGGATTGGCCGTCGTCGTCGATGTGGGAACGGGTCCCTTCTGATTCACGATGATCTGGTCACCAGCTTGGAGGCCCAAACTCGAAAGCGGGAGTTCTTGTACGAGGGTCAACGTTCGTGGGGGGTATCCCGATCTGACTAGGTGATAAAAAGGTCTATCGGACTGCGCGAGCTGATACGGCAGAAAAAGGCTCACGTTCTTGCTGGGAAGGGGGTATTTCGGACAGAGTAAAGATTTGTTGTTGGAGGTCTTGCACGGTGAGTGCATCGAGATCGAGCTGGAGTGTCGCGATGCCTTTCGGATGGCGGACGCGGACGGGGGCCATCAGTAGTACTAGTAGTGAAACGTCGACTCAACAAAGTGATATCTTCAAGACCTATTGCCATTTATAGAACGTCTAGTAGTTACCCCGCAATTCGAACACGCTCTGCAGCAGATGCCTCCCTGACAGCTTCTGCCCCCTCTCCAGGTGTTGTTACAGGCACCTTGACCTCTGAAAACTTGTCCACAGCACTTCGCTCCGCAACCTCTTCCTTCTCCCTCTCCACCTCCCTCACGAGCTCGGCCAGCTCGTCCTCCAAGTCTGAGTCGTCGATTTCGCCTTTCTCCGACGCGACAATGTCCCCGGCGATCATGATCGCTTCGTCGACTTCGCGTGCGTCGGCGTTCGCAGCAGCCAGCGCGTCCATCGTCTCGTCGATCTTTTCGCGGCGGAGGGACGGGTGGCTGAGAATCGCCTGCAGCGTAGCCGTGGACTTTTCGTACGTCTTCATGATCTAATAGTCCATGAGCACACCAGCCGGTTATCCCATAGAATGAGGCAAATACCTCGATGTCGCCCGCTGCCGTCTCGACGCTCATCAACGTCGATTCCAAGTTCTGTAGAGCACCGAGTCGCTTTGCCAGTGTGTCCTCCAAACTTTTCTTGAACCGAAGGTGCGCAAGCGCGATCGGCTTTTGTTGCCGTTGCAGAGCCGTTGAAATGCGCTTGGTCGTTCTGGAGTGCATCGGGTCAATTGCGTTCGACGGAAAAAGATATAAAACTTCGCTCACTCGTCTACCTTGCCGTGTAGGCGGTCGACCTGATCTTGAAGGTTCGCCACAGCGGTCTTCAGCTCGAGAATACCTCTGTCGATGGCAGTCACTTCTCTGTCCTGGTCGTCGCACACGAACTTGATCACCTAGGAGCATCACATCACCGTCAGCATCCCCGTATCGAAGCAAGCATACCAAACCGACGCACGTCCTTGTCCTGTACCAAGACCCTCCTGTCCCTCTCCAGGTATCTCAACAACACTCTGGTATCCGTCTCGCTCAGCGACACCCCAGGCAAGACTTTGGACCCAAACGCCTTGCGAAACCCTGCAACCGTGTAGAGCCTGTCCACGAGACACATTCCGCCCAAAGACCCAGCCACGGCGTCGGCGGCTCGCTCGACCAGCTTGAGCATCACATATTCTCCCTCCACTCTCTTCCACATCTCCGCTTCGCTATATGCGTCGTCTGACCGTACGATGTCCAGCTGCTCCATCGCCCACCAAAGTGGTTTCCCTACAAGGAACGACGCGATGCGGTAGGGCAGCCAGCCGGGATCATACACGGATTGTTGGGACGTCAAGAATTGCGAGAGTGGCACGAACGCGCGAGCGCGTTGCAGTTCGGTCTTTACTAGTACGTTGTCATTAGCTTCATCCTCAGAAATAGAACGAGAGGCCCAAGAAAGAGCACGCACGATGGTTGAGGCGAGTCCGAGTGGCTTGCCGACGCCATCGTATCGAAGGCTCTCCACAAGCGCGCGACGCCCACCGAGCACGAGTTTGTTGCTCTGGTACTCGGATTCGACGTCCTGTGTGTCCGTCTGCTTGCGCTTGCCGACGTTCACGCCAGATGTTGTCTGCCAACCACGAGAGACGAGCTCTTCAAGCGTCCGCTGCCACCAGTCGACGTGCGCGTGGTAGGACGTGGGGTTTGAGTACTTTTGCCGTGTGATGTCAGAGTACAGCGACTGTAGACGAGATTTGGACGTAGAGGCGTATGTAGAACATGAGGAGAGTGGAAGGGGACTGGAAGACATGGTCAGTTACGAACTTGAACCAACACGTTCACGTCACTATTAGAGTTGTTGGTGCCACAAGCGACGCTAGTACGGACTCGGCTCCGGCTTGTTTAGGTAAGTCGGCCCGAAACAGAAATCTACTTTGTTCAATCGATTGCGGCACAAAGCTTGGAATCCTACCGAGGTAGCAGACAACTTCGAGGTGAGGACGCTCCTCATGTACTTGGCCGCATTGTGTGTGGAATCGAGCCAAGAGCGTAAAAATTGGGGACGCTATACTCAGGTGATTTTCATTAGCAGATCACTTCGCCTGACAGTGCTTTCGTAGCTTGTTCGTAGCTTTCTTCCAATCACCGCTCTCAAATGTAAGCAAATAAGGACAGTAAGGGTCCTTTATGGTACTAGGTTAGTGCTGAATCTCCAGAACCAGTTCTAATCAATCCTAGTACTTACTGACAAACAACTTCCCAGTTTACTGAAAGTTTGCAGCAGCAGCACCATCCTCGACGCTGGCCCGCCGTATGATTGGGTTAAAATCGGAAAACGCTCACGAAAGGACCTCCCCAACAGTATTCCCGTCCTATGTTGATCCAGATAGGAACAGCATTCACTGCATGAAAGATCGAACACTGCTAGTTGCTTCTTCCCTGCAAAACTGTTGGCCACCACCTCCCCAAAGCTGCTGTACCAGACATGACTGATCTCACGATCGACCCAGGGATAACTCGGAACATGTCCAATGTTATGCGAGATAGTATTGACGGGACACGCCAGGGTACTGCATCATGTTCTTGCGATTTATTGATCTTGACTTCAACGGCCCGTTTCAGGTCACGCCTTAGACGAAAAATATAACAAACTCAAACTACCAGAGGCAAACATTCCCGTGATCCGCCACGCCGCTGGAGGTCTGTAACGACCCGGGTCGATCGACTCATTTGCTCGCTCAAAAATCGAGCTTGATCAAGTTTGTCATGTGTTGCCGGTCTGAACTACAACACCATCAGCATGGGGGGGCACTTTTTTACTTCTAGGAGGAGTCGGGAATAGGTATATATACTCTCTCGCTGCTGTATATACTCAAGTACAACATTAACACTACAGACACTCCATCTCATGGATTGCATTTAATCCCTCGTCTATGAGTCACTCTGATGGCCAGAGGTGCGTCTTGGAAAGGGTATCAACTTCGAGAAATGTAACACTCGGGGAAACGTACGAGGAATCTCTTGTGTAGTTTCGCTCCGGTAGCATCGATACGTTCAATTTCTTCTGGTGTGAGTTCTGGTACGTTCTCCGTATCAATGTATTCTCTGATGCGTTCGGCCTTGGATGACGTGCTGCGACAGATGATTCAGTACGTACAACTACAGCTTAGGTGGATTCAATAAACTCACGTCACGACGAGCA
>JBBPOJ010000341.1:0-30125 GCA_038091395.1 Leccinum rimulosum
TGACGCATATCGTGGACGATACGATAGGCTTCCTTTCTGTTCATCCATCCGTACAGGAAGTCCTAGTCAAGAGTCAGGATATCTGATTGGGAGCTGCTTTGAGGCATCCCCCCGATACACACCTTAGCTAGTACTCCAAGCCATTACGATCTCTTCTGAAAAGATGGTCGGATAGCTGTAAATCAAGGCCCGAGTCGACTGTGATTGCACAGCCCAATGATCATGATCAATGATGGTTCATTCATGGTCCGAGAAACGACTCGGACTTCATCCCTACAGGCACAGGACAGTCTGCAGCACTGTAGTAAGCTCCACTGCGATCGATAGACAATACACCATAGAGCGCGCGATCCAAGAATGTTGAGATTGAAGGCGGCTTCTGGAATTTGAGACCGCGATGACGGATTTCTCATTCTCTTTGACTTTAGATCTTGAGACAAGTCCTGCGACGGGCGTGTGGTGAGTGATATGATCGACCCATTAGTTTCCCGGTCCAGCTTAGCCATTGTGACTGTCAAGACAGCCATCGCAACAACTGGCTTGAATATTGTGAAACGCATTTCGAACTGGTGGGAATCGACAGAAACCAAAGAAGGACCTGTTGGCATTATGTTGACCTTGAATGTAGTATTGGATGGCAACGATCCCCGTGCGCATCGTGGCCTGTGGGTACGAGCTAACCAAATGATACAGATAAAAGAATGATGGGACTGTAACAATGGTTAAATCATTACGGTAGGAGGTCCAGTGGGTGGGGAAAAAAACAGCTGCAGGCCGTCTGATTCATCGTGCCTACATAGTACCTACACACTAAACCCAGAGCTTGATGTCATTGATTCTTGATGGCGGATGTCGTGTCTAATACCAGCGAGTCGTTTCACATTTGAAGTAATGAGGCATGGGGTCATGCATCCGAGTCTCTCCGAGTTGCGAACGGAACAGAACGATACTGAGAACCCCGGGGGCGTGTTTCAACCTTACATGAGCCTGGCGGCCCATCAGACAACCATCCAACGAAATAGGGCATCTTCGCTGGGGTGGGGACGCTCCAAGTCGGTTCCAATAAATACATCTGCCACTTACCTGCCACCGGAAGGCTAAACGTCCGCGAATGACTGCGTACTCCACTTGGAGAGTTCACAAGTATTCCCACCTAGTCAATTTTTCGAGATTTACATCTCTCTGTAACAAGATGGACGTACCCTAACAGAAGCCCAGCAGGAGAAATATGATATTCATGTTAATGAGTTAAAGCCGTTCTGGCAAAACTGCCCATTGGACCATTGTCACGCAGTTCTAGGATGCAGATGCGAGTCACCAAGAGTTTCGAAATTCCTGTACGCAGTGAGAAAAGAGGAGTATCGGAAAAAGGTAAGTTTCTCTACTCTGCAGGGCTCTTTAGTAACCCCCACACGACCTAATATAAAGAAAAGGTCGAACTTGCGTAAATTGGAATGCAGAAAGAGAAAAGACGATCGCACCCAGTAAGAAACTAAGTAGTTAAGAATCAGGCTATCAAGTGCAACATGATTGAGCGTTGGTTCCAACCAAGTCAGAGTTATCGTCGGCCCAGGCAGAAATAGTCCCTTTGCGTGGATCTTAGGTAGCTCCAGCTTGCCTGTTCAACAAACCACGATGGCATCGGATGACTCAGCGTGTAGTAATGTGCAGTAAAAGCGTGGGCAATTTGTTAGCTCGCCTTGTTTGCCACAACCATTTATGATTGTCGTTGTGAGAATCAGAGCTCGCCAGGTTCAGTCTCCAATTAGGAATTTCGTTGGCGCGAGCCACCGTCTGACAGGGGCCAAATCGTCAGCCTGTCAGAACTTAATCGACTCGGTTCATTGAAGCCTGACACAGAAAACATTCGGACATACGTTCTTGAGTGGGATTCTCGTGCAGGACTAAGATTCGAATTTAATCCAGGGCCAGAAAGTTGAGGCTGATTGCACTGCCAAGATCAACAGTGGCCCGCTAACAAAATCCGACTCCTGGTGTTATCTTATACTTATGTCTCGATGGCGCAATCATTGACAATAAGATCAGGAACAGGAAGCAAGCCAATCCTTGTCGCCACCGAGTTAGTGGTCTATTGCGATGGGTACTTATCAGATCATCGACGTCTGATATGTGCCATAATGATGGCAAAGAACCTGAGCAAACGAGTCATGGTTCTCACCACAAATTATATACAGCATGAGGCTATCTGTAACACTAAAATACAAAATGAATACACAACAAGTGAGTGCAGGCACACAAAGACAATGCTAACATCTAGTAGATTGTTTTAACGTGATTCGCAATTGTTTTCAAAAGTTGTTTTTCGAAAAATCGTCGTTGTTCAAATGCTGGCTTCGACCAGGAAGCGGAGGGAGGGGTGGAAGAGGTATACATCATCATGCCTGGTACTCGTCATCGTAATCACCGCGACCGATGACCTCGCACTCAGGCGATCGCGGTAGGCACCGTCATTTGCACCATGATTTGCGTGGACAACGCGACGCGGTCCCTGTCATGGACGCTTTCCTGTGTCGACGCTTGGCTATCACTTTGGATACATGGTGTCAGTCAGATACGGATACGCATCGAACATCTGATCATCTACGCCTACCCTGTTTGGTGCGTATCGAGACCGAGAAGCGATCTCACGGCTCTGTATGATGCAATCGTGCTGAGCGGGATATGGGCGGGGGTCCAGGGTCAGTTGATGCTCGTGGCGCAGCTCGAATAGTGAATCACCTTGCAGTCATTGCTAGCGCGAGCATGTCAACTGACCGATGTGCATACTACCCCAAGCAAGGCGGACGTACCAACAAAACCAGTTAGGGATATCAATTCTAATACATACGTTCGGATTGTAAGCAACCCATTGCAAAAATGACTCGAAATAGTATTACCGACGACGCCCATGAAGGAAAAGATCTGACATGATTGCCAATGAGAATCTATGGATCCGCGTTCGAAAAGACATACCGTAGGGGGAATACACGTAATGACCGACACAACGAAATACGCGATGCCTTGCGAACGCAACCGTTTTACCAGAGATGACTTGGATGACTCTCTAGATAGCCTCACAACAGCCAACACGAGGACCAGAAAGTCGAACAACGTGGCTTGCGTGTCATCGGGTGAATAAATACTTCGCTTCGGCCCTATGAATGCGACGACGTGACTTACAATACAGGAAGACCGCAGCATTCATTTGCGAATGCTTCATGGTGACACCGCACTGTCCGCCAATGTGAAATGGTCGAAGATTCGCGACATCTAATCAAATAATATGATGCAATGCACGAGGCACGTCAAAAATCTGATTCGTACCCAAAGCAAGCACAATCCAGTGTCCGAGCGCAAAGAACAATAACAGCGCATGCACTAGACGAGAGTCCTTCCAGATAACCCATCTACGCCGTTGGTCAGACGCGCGTAAACGATATTCGCACCTGCGCAGACGTACGTGCGAATCATGAAATTTGCCGAGGCACATCCCAGAGCGATGTCGCCTACAATCTGAGGTGCAGCGATTCATCATCAAAAATGTATCACCATGAGACAACGGTCTTTTTACGCACAGCTGCGGTCAAAGCGGTGGCTGAGATAGAGGTAAGCAGATCTAAAAAAACGATAAAAACAAGAACTGACGCAAGCATCCTACATTTGCCGAAGGACGATTTAACCTGATTGCACTGTCGTTGGAATGAACAGATACTCTTGCCACTCATAGCTACCGAGTACCTACAGTATCATAAGGGAAATGAAGAGGAACAACCGTCCAACGAGATAGGGTATCTGCATTGAGGCATCAACGCTCTGAATCGTTCCGATGAATACGTCTGCCACTTACCAGCGCCCATCGGAAGGCCAAACGTCCGCGAATGACTGCGTACTCCACTTGGAGAGTTCGCAAGTATTCCCACCTAGTCAAGGATTCGATATTTGCATCCCCTTCTGTAACGAGATGAACGTACCCATAAAGGCCCAGCAGGAGAAATATGATATTCATGTTAATGATTTGAAGCCGTTCTTGCAAATCTGGATCATTCCATTGGACCATAGTTGCAGTTCAACAATGCGGCTACGAGTCGGCACTTTAAAAATTCCTGTGTGCAATAAGAGGAGAATGAGGAGTGCTGGCGAAAAAAAAAAGTGCTCTCATTGATATCCTCTGCAAAGCTCTTTAGTACCCCACTATCATCGTGATTACTATAAAGAACGTGACAGAAACTCTCTCACAGAAGATTCAGGGGGCCGGTAGCTTGAATAAATTCGCGGAACTTCAGCGTCGGTTGCCAAGAATTAGACAATCGCAATTAGATCCCCAATTTGAGACAACCGTTGACCCCACAAAATCGAACGCAAGGAACGATTCAAACCTGATCTTGTGTACCACCTCCTCGCGATCTCCTTCGTTGCCGCTTATTCGTGGACTCATGCGAGTCTTCGTCTATCTATCAATGTGTCGATGGGCCAAGCAGTATTCAGCATTCTCTCCAATCGCACGAAGCCGAAACGTGACGCAGAAGAAATAAAGAAGATCACATTAAGCTCGCGATGATCCTTGAACTCAGGTTAGCCTAGGCAAAATAGTGGAACAGTGAGAGCCCCAACCAAGCGAAAGCCAGGGCCGTCACTGGCCCTAGCTTGAAGAGTCCCTTCGCGTGTGACCTTCAACCACCACAGGCAGGTCCGTTCCGTACGATGCAACAACTCATGTAACCAATTCTACTAAAAAATTATTAACGGGTGAGCCAGTGTGTTCGTCTATTTTGCCACAAGCCCTTGTGATTGGAGTGGTGAGCGAAGCACTCGATTGCAGTCCCTGTGGCGCTTTGGCTCGTTACGAGAAACAGAGCTCGCCAGTCAGGAACCTTGTTGGCGCGATATCAGCTGCCATCAGACCGGCGAGTTGTCTCCCGGTCAGACCCTCTGCGAACAAGATCCAGGCTGGCAAGTGACGACTCGAGTTGAAACACTAAAGCATGAAGACAAACGCAAGACATAGACATTCCAACGACTTGTCTGTGATATATGTAGATGGCCGGGGTTCGAATTTATCCAGTGAGCCAGCAAGGTGAAACTCCTGCCAAGATCAGCAGTAGGTTAGGAACGCGCTGTAATTTATTAGTGCTTTCCCTTACGCTCCGCAATAGGACACAAACAGATCCCAAAAGAAAACTTTCTCTTGAGGTCTGAGATCTGATACTCCACCACAGCGATGATTACGAGAGTGGTTCTGTGATTCCCCAGTGACGCATCCGATCTGTGAGAAAGTTCCCTTGAAGTCGAGGTCGACTACATAGGGAGATTGCATACCGCATTATTTTATAGCATACCGCCTATAGACATATGCTTCAGGGAAGATTACGTTGTACACAACACGGAGACATGATGGATACTCCGCCGTCTGCGATGCATGACATTGGGAATCGAGGAGTAATTTACCGCACGTTGCCGCGTTTGGACATCAGTTCATGGATCTAAGAGACGAGTGCCAGAATCACAAAGATCATGCGCACGAGGGCTTCTTGTTTTGCTAAAACGCAAATGTCAAGTGCCGAAGGGTGGTTTCTGACAAAAGAAACAGACCAACGCCAATATTTCCGACTCGATGACTTTCACTTCCTCTTCGAGTCGTTGCCGCTGTTTCGACAGCATTTGTACCCTTCGTTCCTCCCGCTTGTTCGCAGTCGGGGCTGTTGCCGCACGGGACTGCATGGCTTGGGCAGCTTCGACCTGTCACGAACGCGTTAGGACGATTTCGTATGATTTGAACGAGACAAACCTTGCTTTGGATCAAAGCCTGTTTGCGGCCGAGGGTCTTTAAACCTCTTTCAGCACGCTCCATGAGTTCATTTATCTGTGGCTCTATCTCGTCTGCGAGATCTGCCTTGTATCTGCGAACGGTGCCTTCATCTATAAGGAGGAAGACCTAAATGCATTTAGAACACGACATGGTTGATATACGAAAAATACCTTTTGATTTTCTAATACCTTGCTCATCCGCGGGAGATCAAACGTCCCGTTACGAAGTAGCTGCTGAGCTTCGTATGCCTTTGTGCCATGAGTGTCGGCATCGATCGACTACGCAACTGATGAGTACCTCTTCACAACAGTCCTCCATCGCGAGCACACATTCTCGGATATTTGGAGGGCAAACTGCGTTGGCATCCCCACGATAGAGATCATGCGAACCTGCAAAGACAGATTCTCTCGGCCTGGGTAGCGTTGACAGACGCGGCATCAAGCAGAAGCATCTCGGCTAACACGGCCGGTTGAATGTGGCGGAGATTGAATATTTTACATATATAGCTGGCAAACTCCGAACGAGGTTGGTTTCTTCAAGTGTCCATCCAACCGTACGAAGCGTTCAGCCGTTGGCGCAGATTTACTTCTGAATAGCGTCTAGTTTCGGGTTGGTGGAGCGAAGTGTCCATTCGGATGCTCACAAGATCGAGCGCCGCTACCTGGCTCGCCCTCACTTATGGTTCCCTGTGGCTGAGTCCACCCTACGGTGTTGATTCGTTGCAGGGGATTTCGAGGGCTGATGTAGGGTGGCCCCGCGGCGTCATATTCCTGTATCTTCCGTACCCGCTCCTCTCACGAGGAGTTGCTACTATGTGGCGTTGACGGTCGGGTGAAACCATGATGCATACACATCAACTTTTTTTTCTTTCTTTTTGCAATGTATACAATTTCGTTTGAACCTCTTCCCAAGAACCCTTTGGTCCACGTTAACGTTGGCAAGGGTAGAAACGTGCGAGACACTACACACCGCGTCCCTTTGTCTGAGAGAATATGCCCAGTCAGAATATCCTATTTAGGTAACTTGTTCCCAGACATGGTCGGACCGAGAATAAAAATTTGCTTGGTAGTGCGTTCTACTCAACCTCGGAGTGATGCGGACACTCGTACGAGCGCCTTGTTCATGGCAGTGGACACTTCGCTCATGTCCTCGACCGTCGTCGTCGAAAGCGCTCTCTGTTTTCACTTTGGGTTGGCGTGCTGCCTCGACGGCTGCCGCGCGTGCCTCGGAGAGTACAGAATTGCCTACATACCCAAAGTATGAACTGTCGGAAGCAGACCTCAAGCGGATCAACTTCCAGAGGAACATTGGTGTCTCTGCACACATAGACTCTGGCAAGACTACACTTACGGAGCGCATTCTCTTTTACACCGGGCGAATTGGCGAGATTCATGAGGTTCGTGTCGCGTCATGCGACGAATCTCCTCCATTCACATAACATGTGCAGGTTCGTGGTCGGGACGCAGTCGGTGCCAAGATGGATAGCATGGAGCTGGAGCGCGAAAAGGGTATCACCATCCAAAGCGCGGCCACTTTCTGTGATTGGGAGGCGCTATCCCCCACGACTGGCGAAAAGCAAAAGTATGCCATCAATATCATCGATACGCCGGGTATATGCTACCTTTTTCGTTGGCTCGTGCTCCTTCTGACTCGGGGAATGACATAGGACACGTCGACTTTACGATAGAGGTCGAACGCGCCCTGCGTGTGCTTGATGGCGCTATATTGGTTCTTTGTGCAGTTTCTGGTGTTCAGAGCCAGACAACTACCGTCGATCGTCAAATGCGTCGCTATAACGTTCCTCGGGTATCTTTCATCAATAAAATGGACAGGTACACCATCGTCTGTCGGCGCGAGACTAGAATTTTGAATCATCTTCCAGGCCCGGAGCAAATCCCTGGAGAGTAATCGATCAGATTCGGTCCAAGTTAAAGATCGCCGCAGCAGCTGTCCAGGTTCCAATCGGTATCGAAGACGAGCTCAAGGGTGTCGTAGATCTGGTTCGTTGGAAGGCAATTTATAACGAGGGCGAGAAAGGGTACTTTGATTTGATTCATTTCTTCCGTTTTTAAGCTTACTCGCGCTTGCATTCAAGGATCAAAGTCGTGGAATCGGACGAGATCCCTGATTCCGTCGTCGATCTTGCCAAGGAGAAACGTGCCGAGCTCATCGAGCAACTCGCCGAAGTGGATGATGAAATTGCTGACATGGTTCTTGTCGATGAAACGCCGTCTGCTCAGCAGATCTCGGACGCCATCCGCCGCGCAACTGTCGGTCTCAAATTTTCCCCTGTCTTCCTGGGTTCAGCTATCAAGAACACCGCCGTGCAACCCATGTTGGACGGTGTTTGTGCTTACCTTGCTAACCCTGCTGAATCGGTCGTCACTGCTCATGATACAAGATTGCCACATGGTTCTCCTCCGGTTCCGCTCGTCCCTGCCTCCCAAGCCCCCCTTGTTGCTTTGGCTTTCAAATTAGAGGAAGGGCGGTTTGGTCAGCTGACATATATGCGGGTATATCAGGGTACTTTGAAGAAGGGCTCCTTCATCTTCAATGCTCGTACGGACAAGAAGGTCAAAGTTCCTCGTTTGGTTCGTATGCACAGCAACGAGATGGAGGTCGGTAGTTCGTTGGTCAGTCCTGTTCGCACGCTCAACCATTCCAGGATATCGATTCCATTGGCCCTGGTGAAATTTGCGCTGTTTTTGGGGTCGAGTGTTCTTCTGGTGACACCTTCACGGATGGCTCGTCCAGTTTCTCTATGGTTAGTTTCCTTGCGAAGTGGCAGATCAGACTCTTATAATTATGCAGACGTCTATGTTTGTGCCTGAGCCTGTCATCTCGTTGGCGATCAAGCCTCAAGGACAAGAAACACCCAACTTTTCTCGTGCTCTTAACCGATTCCAGAAAGAAGACCCGACGTTCAGGGTGCACATCGATTCCGAGAGCAAAGAGGTATGTCCTGTTTCCTGTCTTGACTCCTCTATCTCACTCGTGCGTCAGACTATCATTTCTGGTATGGGTGAACTGCACCTCGAGATCTACATTGAACGGATGCGTCGTGAGTACGGCGTCGTCGTTTCGAGTGGTAAACCCCGCGTCGCCTACCGCGAGACGATCACGGACCGTGCCGAGTTCTACCATACGCATAAGAAACAAACCGGTGGTGCTGGTCAATTCGCTCGAGTGATCGGGTATGTAGAGCCCATCCCCTTCGATCCAGAAAACGGGCAGGACAGGGAGTTTGTAAACACCGTCATGGGAGGAAACATCCCGCATAATTACATTCCTGCATGTGAAAAGGTGCGTCATCGTGCAAAATGCTCGAATCGCGATGCTCAACTTATAATAGGGTTGGTTCGAAGCGCTCGAAAAGGGCACGCTTTCGGGGAACCCGATCGTGGGTGCACGGATGGTCCTCCAGGATGGTTCATACCACGTCGTCGATTCCTCCGAGCTCGCGTTCCGCATCGCGACCATCTCCGCGTTCCGGGAGATCTATACAAAGACGAAGCCGATCATCTTGGAACCGATCATGACGGTGGAGGTTGTGGCGCCGGGGGAGTTCCAGGCTGTTGTCATCGGGAGCTTGAACGCGCGGCGGGGGACTATTCTGGACAGCGAAGTGCGGGACGAAGAGTTTACGTGTACGGCTGAGGTGTCGTTGAACGACATGTTTGGGTATTCGAATCAGTTGCGTGGGGTGACGCAAGGCAAGGGGGAGTTTACTATGGAGTATCGGGTGTGTGCTCCGTCTTTTTCTTTCGAAGCTTGCGGAGCACTGATAGTCCTTGACAGACTCACATGCCAGTGCTACCGCACATTCAGACAGAAATCGAGGAGGCTTATAAAAAGACGATGCCTCAGGCAAAGAAGTAGGTTGAGGTGAGGTCGTCTATCACTTAGAGCTTTATTTCGTGGAGCATTTTCATAGACCTCATGGCTTATCGCATCAATTTACATAATCTACGTACTAATCTACTTACCATCGCATTCATTTTGAACACGCATCCCTCACTCACGATAACTGGTTATGAATGGCGAGATGCGTACAGTCAAGTACAGTATCGCGCGAACTCTACCACTTGAGCCACGACCACAAAACGGTATCTAAGCGATATCGTACCCGGTCATCCCTCTGTATCCATGTCATCATCGTTCTCGTCGCTTTGCTCATCTTCGCTGGCCGCGATGTCTAGGGAATGACACAGGCAACCACTGGAGGCTGGGTATCCCAATCCCAACCATTCAGCGTGTACACACATCTCATGCGCAGTCTTGTCTTGGCGGCATCGACCTTGACCTCGGTCGTGCCAATCAATGCACAGCGTGGCGTCCACGCGGAGCCTTGGTAAAGAGATGGAACTGTTGCGATACTCATCGATTTTAAATTTCAGTCGCCGTCACCCTCATCGAGGGCCGTGGTCGTCAGGCTAGAATCTAGACCACGGTAACGCACCGGCTCCGATGCCCTCGACGACGAGGATGAACAAGATCGAAGTTTCATCCACATGAATTCATTATAGACGAGTCATAACTTACGATCGTGGCGGAAGAGAGAACCTGGCTAACGTAAGCTACCCCCGGAGGCTTCCCTTTCGGTCCGACGTGCACCGAGGCTAGCATATGTAACTCACCATCCTTCCCTTTTCATTCTTTTCCTTGACGTCGTGTTCCTCCAGTGTTCTAGGTATAGTTTCTCTTTCCGCTCGTACCTCTGTTCCAGCAACCAACGCGCCGTTCGCACCGCCATGGTTCCTAGCGAATCTGACAGCGTGGCTCTGTTTCCAGTAGGCAGGAAAGGGGGGTTCTCGTCACCCTTCCCCCAAAAAACTTGGTCAGTTTGATGTCATTTAGGTGAGTAATTGATGTGCGAAGAGACCTCAGTATCTGTGACACCTAACACCAGACCCGAGCGCGGCTACGTGGCTTCGTTGGCAGGCAGGCAACTGCGGGATCTGGCGGCCGCCGCACACGAGACCCGACTTCGCCGTCTGCAGTTTATCGTCTTGTCGTCTCGAAGTCGTCCTCGTCCCGATCAGATTCAGGGTGGGTCGTCTCACTCCGACACCTCTCAAAAGGTTGCACATGTGTGCGTGCGTCACGATAAATCGGAATTGTGTGAATGGATACCAGGGTCGGTTGGTCTTCCTGAAGTTTGAACGTGCTGTTGCGCGATCGCAGTGGCAAACAATAAGCAACGGGATTACCGGCGATCCGCGGTGGCGGGAAGCAGAATGGGGAGGTTGAAGTCGGTGGAGAATGTTTCTGCGAAATTTCCTTTGAACGAGACCCCCCCCCACTCTTTCTCCCCGGTCGGAGAAGAAACTTGCAGTGTGGTCGGTGCTTCAACCTCCTTCAGACAAATATTCAGCAATAGGCTCACGGTATATCTGCCCCGTGGAACGCGCAAGGGTTGGTCGTCTGCACAGCAAGTTCTGGCACAATGAATTGTGGCACCGCATGTCCGTGTTGGCTGCCAGGTCCGGGTTCTGACCATCTAACTGTCCAAATGGGTAAATTTGATCCTTTGTCTTCCGGGCTGCACTAACTTCTATGACGATGTTGAGTTGACAGGTTGAGGCCGGGGTCATGACTCCCGGACCCGATTTTGATCCAACGAACCCTCGATCATCATGCACTGTACATAGGGCTCGTTTTCTTCGATCCGAAGAGTAAGACTGAAGTCAGAATCAATCCTTGGAATGGATTCGCCAGCGTGGTCACCGGACGTGTACGTTGCACTTGTGAGCGGCATATTTCAATTTACGATGATATATCGCTGTAAAAAGGTCTGTTGGGTCTCGACTAAGGAGACATCACTATAGACGTATAGAGTACGAAGGGGAATCATGACGAGTATACAGCTTAGTATGCGACATCGTTTAGTCACTACAATACAAATCGAGTACTTATCGATTATCGGTGCCAGTGGTTGATCGATTGATCAGGCGCATCGGAGTTCAACCACCTAACTTCCCACCTTATATTTGCATCGCGCTCATTCTGCAGTAGACATGTCTCTCTTTGAGTGGTACAGTGAGTTCACAACGCATCTTCGTCCTTCCCATTGTCTCAAATATTTGCCTCTTTTCCCAGCCCCAGAGCGACGGAGGGTCGACCAAATCTTGCCTACAATACCAAACGAGATATACCTTCACATTTTCGATCTCATCACCACGTCTGACACCGAATACCTATCGCAAGAGGAATTCCCGATATTCGTCAGCCTTTCTCGCGTTTGCAGACTCTTTGCCAACGTCTGCCTTCCACGCTTATTCAAGCTTGTGGAGTTTTCTGGCTCCATGCTCCGCGATGGCGTACCCACATTCCAGGCATCATGCGGGGCCAACTTGTCTGTACAGATTGCAAAGCGCCAGCATTTCGCGCTCGCGCTCGCTCGGACAGTGAGAGCGTGTCGTTTCAGAAACTGGAACTATGGCTACATGGATTATCGCCCATGCAAGCTATACGTCGCTGCAATCTCGTATATGAAGAACATCCGCCACGTCAAGCTTTCGTACTGTTCTGTGGAGGCGGCGCATTGGAGTGCGATAAGGGCGCTGCCATCGCTCGAGAAGCTTTCGTGCTATGAATGTAACTTTTGGCCCTTGTGCTACCTTGAGAGGGAGGACTTGGAACCCGGGAAGAGCATCAAGCTTAAACTATCCCAGCTTCTCCTGGTTGAATGTCAGGATTCTCAGAAGCCCATCGCGAACATCGATGTGGGGTACTTGCGCACGTTTAATGCTGATCTGTTAACTCTCTTGAGTTCGACTCCGTGGCTCCATCAGTCCGCCATCACGAAGCTGTACTTATGTATGTTGGACGGCGGCATATCACTTGGGGACACAAATTACCCCGGTATCCTCACCGATATCCTCTCACATGCGCCCTGGTCTCTCGAGGGGATGTGTTTTGTAGTTGGCAAGACGACTATTCGTGCACTGGTTTTGGGTCTCCTGCGTAGCATGTCGGATCATCCCAATGCCTGGACGCACCTTTCTTCACTTCACTCGATCAAGCTACAAATGGACAATGATGATGGGTGGCTAGCCATGAATGTAAGTCGATCTCTGTACACCATTTTCTGTCCCGCATGAATCCTTCATCATTCATTCCCTTCCGTTACTCTTGGAGGTTTCTCAATTCATCAACGGTATGGGTTCCCTCGTGCTAATATACGTGCGCTGAAAAAATACTGACATCTGCTGCATCGTATGTCACTCATCAGCCAAATTTCCCGAATTTCTACGTATCCTTCGTGAAAAGCTTGGTCCTGCCTCTAGCCTCAAGCATGTATATTTTTTCGGGACTGTTTTTTATGTGGAAGACGGGGAGTGGTTGGAGGCGTCCCATAGTAGGGTGTAATGAAGCGAAATGATATGTAACATCACCATCTATCAGCTCTTCTTTTTGCCAGTGTTCTTAGGGGGCCGGTTGATGCAACGGCCCCTCGAAAAACATTATCTTCGTAACGGGAATCAATTTTTTGTGCATGACTTAGTGCGATGGAATGAATGGAAGAAAAAGATTGTCATTGGCCAACACGACTCGCATCCATCAGCCCCGCCAGCTTCCGATCACCGATCCCGTTGTATCTCGGGACCAAACATGGATGATATGGTCTCGATGAACGGCGGCACTGGCAGCCCCGCTGCCAGTCCGATCCGATCCGAGCTGTGGGAACTTTACTACAGCATGATAAGATCATCGTCCTCGTGTTTTGTGGTTTGCAGTAGACATGTCTCTCTTCGCCGAGTGTTCCAGTGAGTGGACAATGCATTTCTATCCCACCTGTCGATTCGAATCTTCCGTTTTTCCCAGCCCCAGAAAGACGGTCGGTCAACGGAATCTTGCCTACAATACCGAACGAGATTTACCTTCACATCTTTGACCTTATCGCCCCACCCAACGAACACCTGACGCGAGGGCAACTCAAGATATTCTCCAAGCTTTCCCGCATTTGCAAGTTCTTCGCCGACGTCTGCCTTCCACGCGTATTCGAGCTGGTGGAATTCATAGGCTCTGCGTCCCCTCACACATTCACGTACGAAGGGATGCGCGGATTCATCTTGTCCACACAGATTTCCAAGCAGCAGCCTCTCGCGCTCGCGCTCTCCCGAGGAGTGGAGTTGTGCTCTTTCAGAGACTGGAAGTTTCTTGACAGATTCACGGGCTCACGAGTGGGCGGGATGCACATCACGGCAATATCGCACATGAAGAACATCCGCAAAGTGCAGTTTTCGGGGTGCTTGGTGGATGTAAAACTCTGGAATGCGGTTGCGGCGCTGCCATCGCTCGAAGATGTATCGTTCTATGCTTGCAATTTTTTCCATGAGTCTGTCTTTGACGACCTAGAATCTGAGAACAGCATCGAGCTTAAAGCGTCCCGGATTTTCTTCCATGGATGCCAGTACATAGGGTCTACGATGCCGATCGATAAGGTCGAAACGGCGCATTTGCGCACGTTTGTTACGGATTCCTGGGGTCTCACTGGGCCAGGCATGTCTTGGCTGTGTGACTCTGCCATCACTGAGTTGTACGTCAAACTGGATGAAGAGGGCGAAGACCACTGGCCGGGGATGGATGCCATCATCGCGAAAGGGCCGCGGTCTCTCGAGGTCCTATATTTCACTGTTTCCCTGTCACAAGCTCCCATGCTGGCTCAAGAGATCTTACAAAGCATGTCAAATAATTCAAGTGCATGGAGGGATCATTCTTCACTTCGCTCTCTCTTTCTGCGAGTGGAAGGTCGGATGGACGTAAGTCGACGTGTTACATCCGTTCGCTGTTTCCCATAGACTTATCGTCATCTCCTCTAGGAAATTTCCAGATCCATTTTGAATGGTATGAATCTCATATCATATCTGTGCTGAAACAATCCTTGTATTCAATGTCACATCAGATTACTTGCCCCGGTTGCCCGAACTTGAACCTATCCTTTCTGACAAGTTCGGTTCGGATACCAGTCTTGGGTATGTAGATTATTTCGGGAGGGTTTTTCGTTTAGTAGACGGGGAGTGGTCGGAGAGCGTCTTGTAGCTTTTCTTTCTGTCTTTCCTTTTTTACTATTACTTCGTTGTTTAAGAGCTGGTTCACGCTTGTAAACCAAACCAGGAGGGTACATATTTAATCAGTCACTTTTTTTTTGCTGAACATAGTGCGATGAGACAAAAGAGCCTATGACAAAAGTCTAGGATGAATATCTGCATATGCTAACACGACTCACATCCACCAAATACTAGGGGCAAATAAGAGAGTGGGATAGTAGCGGTTTCGAACCTGCGAAAGCTCTCGTCAGGGGGTTCAACTACCTACCGCTGCCCATCCGAGGCCGTTTAGGGTTCCAGCTACCGATCTCAAGAACCCTTTCGGGGTACCCACCAGCACTTATTCGCTGCCATGCGCCACCTACGTTGGTTCATACCAACGTGGGCTCCTCTCCCGCCATCACGAGGATTCGGCTGAGCGAAGATACATATCCTTGATTTGTTTGCAAGAAGTTTGGTCTCACAAATCGATTTCCAGATTGGCACGAACACTATCTTCGACGCGATTGCGGTGATATGTCTACTAAATCCACGAAATAAATTGTGGCCTTAGGTACGGCGTCATCAATGGAGTCGAATGTAGGGCTGCAAACCTAGTGGTAGTACTTACGCATAAATGAACGGTGTGTCTAGGTTTCTATACCAGACGACGGGGATGACCGTGACACCTGCATGCACAAAAATGGTCCAACGAAACTATTCAAACTATCAAGGTGCTCAACTTACCTTGGGGAATGTAATAACCTTGATATCGTCCTCGCTAGTCACACGAGGAAGTGCTTAAGAGTGTCAACGAATTTAGAGACGCATCTTCCAAAAAGTAAACACACTCATCGACTCTCGCACGATTGCATCCACATAGTAGGGTAACGATGCCCTGTCCTCAACGTCCAGAAGTCGATGATGCCTATTAAATAGGCTGTCTATTTCCGCTTGCGCACGGCGTTGGACCTCTGGGTGGTTCATCTAACTTCATCATGGGATAGATAAAGACGGCGAGCGTGGCATTCATCTGTCAAACAATAAAAGTTACTGCGCGGTCCGAAACGAGGAACACTAAAACGTACTGTCTCGACTGCACCTGAGGATATAGGATGCAGATGCATTCATAAGAGAAATGGTGATTAACTGCATATAGTGATCCTGCGGATTCCTTGGTTGTTTGTGCGAGCTTCGGGTCCTTACAGACCATGCAGAGCGATCGCATCAGCGACCATGGATGGCGCTGCTAATCCTTCCCTCTTACGTTCCCCATCAGTCCCCGAAAAAACAACCATCGACTTTGGTACTACGTACGACCTACGCACTGTCCGTGAGACGTCGGGACTCATCTGCACGGGCTTTGAACCATTCCCGGAAGCCATACAGGCAGCGCCTTTGCTGCATTACATTGCATCAATATACTGTGAAGGTGCATCAGATCTGATGATGAAGAAAAGCGCACCAAACAGAAATGCACTGCACACCGAAATTACTGGGAGAGCAATCCCTTCTCGAGATTGGAAACATTATGTGCCGAAACGTTCATCGTAACGCGCGGGAATTTCCAGCGATGCCTAGTCAGCTCGTACTCCTTCTGCAGCTCTCTGGGACGTTGAGTTAGTGTTACTTGGGCATTGAAGAAGTAATGTAATAGTAGTCGTCGGTGTAACCCGAACCTCAGTTCATACCATACTGCGCTTTAATCATCGACCATTCCCACCTAAACATTTTTTCATGCACGTGTTGAGTGTCAATGCGAGAAAAAAACTAGAGATGTGTGATCTCTCAAGAATTAAGGTGAGACTTACAAACATTCCTTGGGCCGATCAGAGTATGTGCTTTTGCGACTGTTTCTCGAGAAGCACGACGGTTACTTGTTAAGAGTTCAAGATGAAAATTTCTTCGCGGATATAGACGATGTCACCTGTTCCGTGCAGTACATGTAAATGATCATGGTGAGACGGGAGAAGTAAAGACAGTACGTATTGGCCCACGCTGCATACTTGTGCGTGAAGATGGGCGAATTTCTGTCTATGTCGAGCAGGCTTCCGACGAAGGAAGCGCCTTACGACCAGGAGGGAGCGGTAGTTAAACCGTAGTTTGGCTTGCGACCGACTCCCTTGCGTATGCCTTCGATGACCAATAGTACGACTGGCAGCAGCGCGATCAGAGCGTCGCTCACTCGAGTGTGGGAACTTTACTACAACTTAGATCGGAGTCGTGTTTTGTGGTTTGCAGTTACTAGGCATGTCGCTCTTCGCCGAGTGGTCCAGTGAGTCAATAATGCATTTCTATCCCGCTATCGACTCGAATCTTCGTTTTTTTTTTTTTTTCATAGCCCCAGAAAGACGGTCGGTCAACGGAATCTTGCCTACAATACCGAACGAGATTTACTTTGACATCTTTGACCTCATCGCTCCACCCAACGAACACCTGACGCCAAAGCAACTCAAGATATTCTCCAATCTTTCCCGTATTTGCAAGTTCTTCGCCGACGTCTGCCTTCCACGCATATTCGAGTCGGTGGAATTTCCAGGCCCTGATGACATATTCACGCACGATTGGATATGCGGAGTCAACTTGTCAATACAGATTTCCAAGAAGCAGCCTCTCGCGCTTGCGCTCGCCCTGAGAGTGAAGTTGTGCTATTTCACGGACTGGGAGTATAACAAATTCACGGGCTCACAAGTTGGCGGGATGTACATCACGGCAATATCGCACATGAAGAACATCCGCGAAGTGCAGTTTTCGAGCTGCTTTGTGAATGCAAAACTCTGGAATGCGATTGCGGCGCTGCCATCGCTCGAAGATGTATCGTTCCGTGATTGCGATTTTTTCTGGGTCCCTGAAGACCTAGAACTCGAGAAGGGCATCAAGCTTAAAGCGTCCCGGATTTTCCTCGTTGGATGCATCGAGTCTACGATGCCCATCGATTTAGTCGACACGGCGCATCTGCGTACGTTTGGCACAGATTCCTGGTCTCTCGCTGGTCAAGAGTATAGCATGGATTGGCTGTGTGACTCCGCCATCACTGAGTTGCACGTCAAACTGGATGAAGACGGCGAAGACTACTGGCCGGGGCTGGATACCATCCTCGTGCAAGTGCCGCAGTCTCTCGAGGCCCTTCATTTCTCTGTTTCCGTGCAGGAAGCTCCCATGCTGGCTCGAGATATCTTACAAAGCATGTCAGATAATTCGAGTGCATGGAGGGATCAATCTTCACTTCGCTCTCTCTATCTGCGAGTGGAAGGTCAGACGGACGTAAGTTGACGTGTGCTATCCGTTCGCTGTTTCACATATCACATAAACTTATTGTTACCTCCTCTAGGAACTTTCCGAATCCATAAATGGTATGGATCTCCTTGTACCAATTTATCTGTGCTGAAACAATCCTTGTATTTCAATGTCACATCAGATGACTTGCCCGAACTTGAATCTATCCTTTGTGACGAGTTCGATTCTGATACCAGCCTTGGGTATGTTGATTATTTCGGGAGGGCTTTTCGTTTAGTAGACGGGGAGTGGTCAGAGAGTGTCTTGTAGCTTTTCTTTCTTTTCTTTTTTACTATTACTTCTTTGTTTAAGAGCTGGTTCACACTTGTCAACCAAACCAGGAGGGTACACATCTAATAAGTTACTTGTCTTTACTGAACATAGTGTGATGACACGAAAAAGCCTGTGACGAAAGTCGAGGATGAATCTCTGCATAGGCTAACACGACTCGCATCTACCAATACTAGGGGCAGATAAGGGAGCTATAGTAGCGGTTGCGAGCCTGCGAAAGCTCTCGTCAGGGGGCTCCGCTACCCCTACCGCTGCCCATCCGAGGCTGTTTAGGGTTCCAGCTACCGATCTCAAGAACCCTTTCGGGGTACCCACCGGCACTTATTCGCTGCCATGCGGCACCCACGTTGGTTCATACCAACGTGGGGTCCTCTCTCGCCATCATGAGGTTTCGGCTGAGTGACACAGATCCGTATCCTTGTTTTGTTTGCAAGAAGTTCGGTCTCACAAATCGATTTGCAGATTGGCGAGAAGACTATCTTCGACGTGACTGGGGTACATGGTTCTGGATACGTCTACCAAATCCACGAAAAATTTGTGGCCTTAGGTACAGCGTCATCAATGGAGTCGAAAGTAGGACTGCAAGCCTGGGGCTAGTACTTACACGAAGAGTGGGTATTCGAGGCAACTGCATCTACGTTTCTATACCAGATGTTGGGGATGACCGTGACACCTATATGCACAAAAATGGTCCAACGAGACTATAGGTGCTCAACTTACCTTGGGGAATGTAATACCCTTGGTAGATATCGTCCTCGCTGGTCACATGAGGAAGTGCTTAAAAGAGTGTCAACGAGGTTGGAGACCCATCTTCCAAAACGTGAACACACTCATCGCCTCTCACACGATGGGATCCACGTAGTAATAGGGAAACGATGCCCTGTCCTCAAAGTCCAAAGTTAATGACGCTTGTGTCGTTGGACTTCTAGTAGTCCATCATGAGATAAATAAAGACGGCGAGTGTGGCATTCGTCCATCAAACAATATAAGTTACTGCGCGGTCCGAGACGAGGAACACTAAAACGGACTGTCTCGACTGCAGCTCTTCGGGTCCTTGGAATGATTGTCCAGACTATACCGAGTGATCGCACCAGCAACCATGGACGGCGCTGCTGATCCTTCCCTCCTACGTTCCCCATGAGCCCACGACAAAATAATCATCAAATTTGGCACATACGACCTACTCACTCGTAAGGTGCATTTACTACTTCGACCGTGAGACGTCGGGACTCATCTGCACGGGTCTTAAACCCTTCCCAGAAGCCATACAGGCAGCGCCTTTGCTGTATTACATCGCATCAATATACTGTGAAGGTGCGTCAGATCTGATGATGAAAAAAAGCGCACCAAACGGAAATGCACTGCACACCGCAATTACTGGGAGCATGACGGCATGTAGACCAATGTCCGTCTCGCGTTGTATCGAGGTCAGGAGTGTCTCGCCCCTCTTATAATCATACTCATGTCACTTCCATGACCAAGGCGGCCGAGAACCTGAGCACGACAAGCATGAGCAGAGCACTCTCCTCTCGAGGGTGTAAATTTTTCGAGAAAAAAATTCATTCTAGCGCGCGGGATCGTCCAACAGATGCCTTGTCAGCTCGTAGGCTTTCAGCAGCAGTCTGGAACATTGAGTAACAGTCGCCGGTGCAACCTGAACGTGAATCTCGGACCATAATACTGCACATTACTCGTCGACCATCCCCAACCAAATTTCCTTGTTCCACGTCCATGTTGCCAGCGAGCGTCAATGCAAGAGAACACCAGAGATGGATGATCTTAGGAATGAAGGTGAGACTTACAGATGTGACACGGGATCCTTGGGCCGATCAGAATACTTTTGCCACCGTTTCTCGAGAAGCGCGACGGCTACTTATTCAGAATTCAAGATGAGAATTTCTTCGCGCAGCGGATATAGACGACGTGGCCTGTTCCGTGCAGTACATGTAATTGATGATAGTGAGACGGAGAGGTAAAGACAGTGTCGTACGGCTTGGCCCACGCTGTATACTGTACGTGAGCACTGAGGATGGGCGAAATTCTGTGAATGTCGAGCATGCTTCCGACGAAGGAAGCGCCTTAAGACCAGGAGGGAGCGGTAGTTTGGCTTGCGACTCGGTCGACGTCGAAACTTACGTATGCCTTCGATGACCAGTAGGACGGCACGGTAGCTGCTAATGTCACGTTCACCAGGGACCGCGAAGTGCAAACGGTGCAAACGACAGGCCAAACGTTGGTCGCTAGAATAGACCAGCACGACGTAGGAAGTTGGAACAACACGAGAACTTGAAAAAGAATGGGCGAGCTACGTACACAGGGGAAACATAACCAAACAATACGCGAGACCACACGGAAAACCACTGGCAGTCAGACAGCTAAGTCCGGTGCAATCATGGGAACTTGAACAGCATACATAAACTTTGAACCTCGTGTTGTGTGATTTACAGACATGTCTCTCTTCGCCGAGTGGTCCAGTGAGTCAATAATGCATTTCTATCCCGCCTATCGACTCGAATCTTCGTATTTTTCTCAGCCCCAGAAAGATGGTCGGTCAACGGAATCTTGCCTACAATACCGAACGAGATTTACTTAGACATCTTTGACCTCATCGCTCCACCCAACAAACACCTGACACCAAAGCAACTCAAGATACTCTCCAATCTTTCCCGCATTTGCAAGTTCTTCGCCGACGTCTGCCTTCCACGCATATTCGAGTTGGTGGAATTTCAAGGCTCTGCGTCCCCTCACATATTCGCGGACGAAGGGTTGTGCGGACTCACCTTGTCAACACAGATTGTCGAGAAGCAGCCTCTCGCGCTCACGCTCGCCCAGAGAGTGAAGTCGTGCCATCTCTGGTACTGGAATGTTGGCTTCACGCACTCACAGGTTGGCGGGATGCACATCACGGCAATATCGTACCTGAAGAACATCCGCGAAGTGCAGTTTTCGAGCTGCTTTGTGGATGCAAAACTCTGGAATGCGATTGCGGCGCTGCCATCGCTCGAAGATGTAGCGTTCTATATTTGCGAGTTTCTCTCTGTCCCTCAAGACCTAGAACCCGAGAACAGCATCAAGCTTAAAGTGTCCCATATTTTCATGATTGGATGCGTCGAGTCTGTGATGCCCACCGATATAGTCGATACGGCGCATTTGCGCACGTTTGGCACAGAATCTTCGTCTCTCACTGTTCTTCAGTTTGACCTGTATTGGATGTGTGATTTTGCCCTCACCGAGTTGCACCTCGCAGTGGATGAAATGGGCGTAGACTCCTACTGGCCGGGGCTGGATGCCATCCTCGTGCAAATGCCGCGGTCTCTCGAGGTCCTACAATTCTCGGTTTCTGAGCAGGAAGCTCCCATGCTGGGTCGAGAGATCTTACAAAGCATGTCAGATAATTCAAGTGCATGGAGGGATCTTTCACTTCGCTCTCTCATTCTGCAAGTAGATGATTGGAGGCCAGTCACGGACGTAAGTCGACCTGTGCCCCCGTTTCGTGTCTCGCATACACTTATCGTGCCCTCCCCTCCTCTAGGAACTTTCCCAATCCATAAACGGTATGGATATCGTCATACTAATATAAGTATCTGTGCTGAAGGAATCCTTGTATTTCTTGCATTGCATGTCACATCAGATGACTTGCCCCAACTTGAACATATCCTTCGTGATGGATTTGGCTCTGGTACCAGTCTCAGTCATGTAGATTATTTCGGGAGGACTATTCATTTGGTAGATGGAAAGTGGTCGGAGAGCGTCTTGTAGAATGTGAAATGAAGGATCTGACGGACGTAAGTCGACGTGTGCCATCCGTTCTCTGTTTCACATAAACTTATTATCGCCTCCTCTAGGAACTTACCAGATCCATAAATGGTATGAATCGCCTCATACTAATATATATGTGCTGAAACAATCCTTGTATTTCAATGTCACATCAGATGACTTTCCCGAACTTAAACGTAACCTTTGTGAGAAGTTCGGTTCTGATACCAGCTTGAGCATGTAGATTATTTCGGGAAGGCCTTTCGTTTAGTAGACGGGGAGTGGTCGGAGAGCGTCTTGTAGTACTTAATACAATACATGCCCTTTCTTTCTTTCTTTCTTTCTAACTTTCCTTTTTTATTGTTACTTCTTTCTTAAAGGGCTGATTCACGCTTGAAACCGGGAGGGTACATGGGAAATGAATCGCTTGTTTGTGCTGAACGTAGTGCAATACGACGAGAAAGCTTGCGGACCAAAGTCGAGGATCATGATCGATTGATCTGCCATAGGCTAACACGGATCAGATGATGGTAGTGCTCTGATAACGTCGAACGGATGTCAGGGCTGTGCAGGTGAGTAACCGTACGAAGTATTACTGTAAGGCCAGTTCAGGCTGACGCAGGTGGTGCAGTAATCTGCTTATGAATGATCATTCCGAAAGACAAAGGGATGGAACACTGACATCTGCTGCATCGTATGTCACTCATCAGCCAAATTGCCCGAATTTCTACTTATCCTTCGTGAAAAGCTTGGTCCTGCCTCTAGCCTCAAGCATGTATATTTTTTCGGGACTATTTTTTGTGTGGAAGACGGGGAGTGGTTGGAGACGTTAGTAGGGTGTAATGAAGCGCAATGACTCGGATATGTAACATCACCATCTATCAGCTCTTCTCTTTGTTCTTAGGAGGCCGGTTGATGCAGCCGCATTGCAGCGGCCCCTCGAAAAACATTATCTTCGTAACCGGAATCAAATTTTTGTGCATAACTTAGTGGGATGGAATGAATGGAAGAAAAAGATGTGTCATAGGCCAACAAGACTCGCATCCATCAGCCCCGCCACTGACACCTTTCGATCACCGATCCTGTTGTATGCGACAATAATAGCACGGCGGCAGCCAGTCCGATCCGATCCGAGCTGTGGGAACTTTACTACAGCATGATAAGATCATCGTCCTCGTGTTTTGTGGTTTGCAGTAGACATGTCTCTCTTCGCCGAGTGGTCCAGTGAGTCGACAATGCATTTCTATCCTACCTATCGATTCGAATCTTCGTATTTTTCTCAGCCCCAGAAAGACGGTCAGTCAACGGAATCTTGCCTACAATACCGAACGAGATTTACCATTACATCTTTGACCTTATCGCCCCACCCAACGAACACCTGACGCGAGGGCAACTCAAGATATTCTCCAAGCTTTCCCACATTTGCAAGTTCTTCGCCGATGTCTGTCTCCCACGCGTATTCGAGCTGGTGGAATTCATAGGCTCTGCGTCCCATGATGATATATTCACGTACGAAGGGATGTGCGGATTCATCTTGTCCACACAGATTTCCAAGCAGCAGTCTCTCGCGCTCGCGCTCTCCCGGGGAGTGAAGTTGTGCCATTTCACGGACTGGAAGTCTCGCAGATTCACGGGCTCACGAGTGGGCGGGATGCACATCACGGCAATATCGCACATGAAGAACATCCGCAAAGTGCAGTTTTCGGGGTGCTTTGTGGATGCAAAACTCTGGAATGCGATTTCGGCCCTGCCATCGCTCGAAGATGTATCGTTCCATGATTGCGATTTTTTCTCCGTCCCTGAAGACCCAGAATCCGAGAACAACATCAAGCTTAAAGCGTCCCGGATTTTCCTCCTTGGATGCATCGAGTCTACGATGCCGTTCGATATAGTCGACACGGCGCATTTGCGCACGTTTGGTACAGATTCCTGGTCTCTCGCTGGTCAAGAGTATGACATGTATTGGCTGTGTGACTCTCCCATCACTGAGTTGCACATCAAAGTGGATGAAGACGGCGAAGACTACTGGCCGGGGCTGGATGCCATCCTCGTGCAAGTGCCGCGGTCTCTCGAGATCCTACATTTCTCTGTTTCCCTGCCGGAAGCTCCCATGCTGGCTCAAGATATCTCACGAAGCATGTCAAATAATTCAAGTGCATGGAGGGATCATTCTTCACTTCGCTCTCTCTCTCTGCGAGTGGAAGGTCGGACGGACGTAAGTCGACGTGTTCCATCCGTTCGCTGTTTCCCATAAACTTATTGTCGCCTCCTCTAGGAACTTTCCAGATCCATAATGAACGGTATGAATCTCCTCATACTAATATATCTGTGCTGAAACAATCCTTGTATTTCAATGTCACATCAGAGTACTTGCCCGAACTTGAACCTATCCTTTCTGACAAGTTCGGTTCGGATACCAGTCTTGGGTATGTAGATTATTTCGGGAGGATCTTTCGTTTAATAGACGGGGAATGGTCGGAGAGCGTCTTGTAGCTTTTGTTTGTTTGTTTCCTTTTTGACTGTTACTTCTTTGTTTAAGAGCTCAGGGTTCACGCTGTAAACCAAACCAGGAGGGTACATATCTAATAAGTCACTTGTTTCTGCTGAACATAGTAGTGTGATGAGACGAGAAAGCCTGCGACGAAAGTCGAGGATGAATATCTGCATAGGCTAACACGACTCACATCCACGAATACTAGGGGCAGATGAGGGAGCGGGATAGTAGTGCTTTAGAGCCTGCAAAAGCTCTTGTCAGGGGGCTCCGCTACCGCTACCGCTGCCCATCCGGGCTGTTTAGGGTTCCAGCTACCGATCTCAAGAACCCTTTTGGGGTACCCACCGGCACTTATTCGCTGCCATGCGGCACCCACGTTGGTTCATACCAACGTGGGGTCCTCCGACTCCTCTCTCGCCATCACGAGGATTCGGCTGAGCGAAGATTCATATCCTTGTTTTGTTTGCAAGAAGTTCGGTCTCACAAATGGATTTGCAGATTGGCGTGACTGTGGTACAGGGTTCTGAATATGTCTACCAAATCCACGAAATAAATTGTGGCCTTAGGTACGGCGTCATCAATGGAGTCGAAAGTAGGACTGCAAGCCTGGCTAGTACTTACGCGAAGAGTGTGGGTATTCGAGGCAACTGCATCTATGTTTCTATACCAGACGTTGGGGATGACCGTGACACCTGTATGCACAAAAATGGTCCAACGAAACTACTCAAACTATAAAGGTGCTCAACTTATCTTGGGGAATGTAATACCCTTGATAGATATCGTCCTCGCTGGTCACATGAGGAAGTGCTTAAGAGTGTCAACGAGGTTAGAGATCCATCTTCCAAAACGTGATTATACTCATCGCCTCTCGCACGATGGCATCCACGTAGTAGTAGGGCAACGATGCCCTGTCCTCAAAGTCCAAAGTTGATGACGCTTGTGTCGTTGGACTTCTGGTGGTCCATCATGAAATAAATAAAGACGGCGAGTGTGGCATTCGTCCATCAAACAATATAAGTTACTGCGCGGTCCGAGACGAGGAACACTAAAACGGACTGTCTCGACTGCAGCTCTTCGGGTCCTTGGAATGATTGTCCAGACTATACCGAGCGATCGCACCAGCAACCATGGACGGCGCTGCTGATCCTTCCCTCCTACGTTCCCCATGAGCCCCCGACAAAATAATCATCAAATTTGGCACGTGCGACCTACTCACTCGTAAGGTGCGTTTACTACTTCGACCGTGAGACGTCGGGACTCATCTGCACGGGCCTTAAACCCTTCCCGGAAGCCATACAGGCAGCGCCTTTGTTGTATTACATCGCATCAATATACTGTGAAGGTGCGTCAGATCTGATGATGAAGAAAAGCGCAGCAAACGGAAATGCACTGCACACCGCAATTACTGGGAGCATAATGGCGTGTAGACCAATGTCCGTCTCGCGTTGTATCGAGGTCAGGAGTGTCTCGCCCCTCTTATAATCATACTCATGTCACTTTCATGACCAAGGCGGCCGAAAACCTGAGCACGACAAGCATGAGCAGAGCAATCTCCTCTCGAGGTTGTAAATTTTACGAGAAAGAAATTCATCGTAGCGCGCGGGATCGTCCAACAGATGCCTTGTCAGCTCGTACGCTTTCTGCAGCTGTCTGGAACATTGAACTAGTCTTACTCGGGCATTGAATAATTGGTGTAACACTCGTCGGTGCAACCTGAAGGTGAACCTTGGACCATAATACCGCGCATTACTCGTCGACCATCCCCACCCAAATTTTTGGATGATCTGAGGAATGAAGGTGAGACTTACATATGTGACACGGGATCCTTGGGCCGATCAGAGTACTTTTGAAACCGTTTCTCGAGAAGCGCGACGGCTACTTGTTCAGAATTCAAGATGAGAATTTCTTCGCGCGCCGGATATAGACGATGTCGCCTGCTCCGTGCAGTACATGTAAATGATGATAGTTATTAGTGAGACGGAGAGGTAAAGACAGCGTCGTACGTCTTGGCCCACGCTGTGTACTGTACGTGAAGATGGGCGAAATTCTGTCTATATCGAGCATGCCTCCGACGAAGGAAGCGCCTTAAGACCAGGGAGCGGTGCCTTCGATTACCAGTAGCACGGCACGGCACTGGCTGCTAAATTATGTCACGTTCACCAGGGACCGCGGAGTGCAAATGGTGCAAACGACAGGCCAAACGTTGGTCGCTAGTAGAATAGACCAGCACGGCGCTAGGGACAAAACGAGAGCAAGAACGGGCGAGCTATGTACGTATGCAGGGGAAACAGAACCAAACAAGACGCGAGCCACACTTACAGTAAGTCCGGTGCAATAACTCATCGAGTGTGGGAACATGAAACTTTGAACTTCGTGTTTTGTGATTTACAGTAGACATGTCTCTCTTCGCCGAGTGGTCCAGTGAGTCAATAATGCATTTCTATCCCGCCTATCGACTCGAATCTTCGTATTTTTCTCAGCCCCAGAAAGACGGTCGGTCAACGGAAACTTGCCTACAATACCGAACGAGATTTACTTTGACATCTTTGACCTCATCGCTCCACCCAACGAACACCTGACGCGAGAGCAACTCAAGATACTCTCCAATCTTTCCCGGATTTGCAAGTTCTTCGCCGACGTCTGCCTTCCACGCATATTTGGGTCGGTGGAATTTCCAGGCCGTGATGACATGTCCACGTACGAAGGGATGTGCGGATTCACCTTGTCAACACAGATTTTCGAGAAGCAGCCTCTCGCGCTCACGCTCGCCCTGAGAGTGAAGTCGTGTCATTTCACGCACTGGCAGTATCCATCCAGGGGCTCACAAGTTCAAGGGATGCACATCACGGCAATATCATACTTGAAGAACATCCGCGAAATGCAGTTTTCGAGCTGCTTTGTGGATGTAAAACTCTGGAATGCGGTTGCGGCGCTGCCATCGCTCGAAGGTGTAACGTTCTACCTTTGCGAGTTTTTCTCCAACCCTGCAGACCTAGAACCCGAGAACAGCATCAAGCTTAAAGTGTCCCAGATTTTCATGTTTGAATGCGTCAAGTCTGCGATGCCCACCAATATAGTCGATACGGCGCATTTACACACGTTTGGCACAGATTGCTGGTCTCTCGTTTGTCTCTCGTTTGGCCTGTATTGGCTGTGTGACTCTGCCCTCACCGAGTTGCACCTCGGAGTGGATGAAATGGACGCAGACTCCTACTGGCCGGGGCTGGATGCCATCCTCGTGCAAGTGCCGCGGTCTCTCGAGGTCCTACAATTCTCGGTTTCCGTGCAGGAAGCTCCCATGCTGGGTCGAGAGATCTTACAAAGCATGTCAGATAATTCAAGTGCATGGAGGGATCTTTCACTTCGCTCTCTCATTCTGCAACTTGAAGTAGACGATTGGAGGCCAGTAACGGACGTAAGTCGACCTGTGCCCCCGTTCCGTGTCTCGCATACACTTATCGTGCCCTCCCCTCCTCTAGGAACTTTCCGAATCCATAAATGGTATGGATATCCTCATACTAATTTAAGTATCTGCGCTGAAGGAATCCTTGCATTTCTTGCATTACATGTCACATCAGATGACTTGCCCCAACTTGAACATATCCTTCGTGCTGGGTTTGGTTCTGGTACCAGTCTCAGTCATGTAGATTATTTCGGGAGGGCTATTCGTTTAGTAGATGGAAAGTGGTCGGAGAGCGTCTTGTAGCATGTGAAATGAAGGATCTGATGGACGTAAGTCGACGTGTGCCATCCGTTCGCTGTTTTACATAAACTTATTGTCGCTTCCTCTAAAAACTTACCAAATCCATAAATGGTATGAATCTCCTCATATCTGTGCTGAAACGATCCTTGTATTTCAATGTCACATTAGATGACTTTCCCGAACTCAAACGTATCCTTTGTGACGAGTTCGGTTGTGATACCAGTCTTGGGCATGTAGATTATTTCGGGAGGGCCTTTCGTTTAGTAGACGGGGAGTGGTCGGAGAGCATCTTGTAGTACTTAATACGATGTATGCCTTTTCTTTCTTTCCTTTTTTATTGTTACTTCTTTCTTAAAGGGCTGGTCCACGCTTGAAAGTACATGGACAATGAATCGCTTGTTTGTGCTGAACGTAGTGCAATGCGACGAGAAAGCTCGCGGACCAAAGTCGAGCTCATGATCGATTGATCTGTCATAGGCTAACATGATTCAGATAATGGTGGTGCTCTGATAACGTCGAACGGATGTCAGGGCTGTGTAGGTGAGTAACCGGACTAAGTATTACTGTAAGGGTTCAGGCTGACGCAGGTGGTGCAGTAATCTGCTTATGAGTGATCATTCCGAAAGACAAAGGGATGGATGCACGCCACGATGGTCGCCGATCACAGCCTGAGTGATCCTTCTATGGCTTCCAGACAGTGAGCCTGAACTTTATTGTCGGTAAACGCGATCAATCCGAGGGCGACGTCGCGCGCTTCCGTGTTCCAGATTTGACGAACCAAATACGAACGGAACCTCAGCTAGTAGGTTAACTTGCTCGTCTGAGATCCCGGGTTATTGTTTTGTTTGCAAGAAGTTCGGACGGGTTTTAAGAATGGATCTGCAGACGTACAGGTTTTCCTCGACGTTCTTTGCAGCCGGGACCCACTGGGGGGTTTCCAGTCCTTATCGTGGTAACATACCAGACCGATGAAGTGAAATTTCAGGAAATGGGAATAGGCCCTGCACTCACACATTGATCCTCCGTAGGAGATTTCCAAGTTCATTAACAATATGGTTTCCCTTGTGCCAGCACTGTATATGTTCGCTGAGAAAGAATTACCCGAAGTTCCACTATCCTTCGTGACATTGAGCTTGGTACTCCGGGGTGTGGGAACTTGAAGAGTCTCTTCAAGTGGTCCAGTGAGGTTGACTACCGTACGCATTGGCCGTGGCACGGCTGTATTATTATATGTGAGGAAGGGTGCATTTTATGTTCATGTCGAGCAGGCTTCAGACTCGGACAAAAGGAAGAGCCTTAGGGCCAGGTGGCAGCGGTATTAATAGTTTGTGGGGATTCACTAGCGCCCAAGACCGACGTCGAAACTTGCGTATGCCCTCGAGCTCGATGATCATTACTATGTAGCACAGCGGCGAGTTCGATCAGGGCTGGCACAATCAGAGTCAGTGGTGCAATGTCGCCCATCGAGTGTGGGAACTTGAATAGCATAGCATCTCTCAAGCATGCCGCAGCAGATTATCTCGGGATTGTTTTCTGTTTGGTTACAAGTTGGTAGACGTGAAGTGGTTGGAGCCTGGAGGAGTAGGGTGCCTGTGATTGCATGATCTGGGTGTGGGAACTTGGCAACCATTTCGTCATGTCTCTCTTCGAGTTACCTTGTTTATCAAGGTCACTCCAGTTCAAATTAGCGGCTGTGCCGTCCTCGAAATTTGTCCACTCGTGGGAAACAAAGATGCGGCTGCGATCACGGGTACGTTGTGTGATTCC
>JBBPOJ010000342.1:0-30119 GCA_038091395.1 Leccinum rimulosum
AAATGGGTGCCATTGAGTACAAGGCTCAGTCACCTGATGAAGCAGCCCTCGTGCAAGCGGCTGCGGACGTCGGCTTCGTCTTCCGCGGTCGGGATAAGGAGATCCTCCTGCTCCAGACACCGTTTTCAAGAGAAATAGAACGGTATGAATTACTCAACATCCTTGATTTCACAAGTGGTCGCAAGCGAATGAGTATCATTGTGCGCAAACTCAACGGGGACGATTCCCGGCTGTTCCTCCTCGCAAAAGGTGCCGATAGTGTCATCTTTGATAGATTGAAACCGGGTGGCGACGAGCTCAAGCGAACGACGGAGAGGCATTTGGATGACTTCGCCAACGCGGGGCTGAGGACGCTCACTTTGGCCTACAAGGTGATACAGGGTATGTATAATTCTCTCGTTCTCACACGTATTCATCCCTTTGCGTTCAGAGGACGAGTACGAGGCTTGGAGCGAACGTTATCATGACGCGTCCATTTCGCTGGAAGATCGGGAGAAGAGAATAGAGGATGTGAGCGACGAAATTGAAAGAGATCTTCGTTTGCTAGGAGCCACAGCGATTGAAGACCGCCTGCAAGATGGCGTACCCGAAACCATCGCCGACCTTAAGCTTGCAGGCATCAAGGTTTGGGTAGCTACGGGCGACAAGCTCGAAACGGCAATCGGTATTCACTCATTCTATCTGTCGTCCTACATCCTCTAATTCTCTCTGACACGCAGCCATCGGCTACAGCACGAATCTCATCGCGGAGGATTCGAATGTCATTATCGTTCGCGGAGGGGATACAGGGCCTTCCGTTCATCAGCAGATGACCCGAGCTATTGAGGAGTTTTTCCCCGGTACGAACTCCATGGAAATGGAAGAAATTGACGACCATACAATTTCGGGTTCCGGTCCGTATCCATTACGCCGTATGAGTATGAGTGTTCCCTCCATCGTGGGTGAAGGCAACGGTACCCGGTCAGGCGGATATGTGCTTGTCATTGACGGCACGGCGTTGGGCCAAGTGGGTCTTTTTGTTCGCACACGGGTTGTGAAAGCTTACGCCAAATTCAGGCTTTTGCAGACGATCAGAACAAGCGGTTGCTGTTGCACCTCGGGACTCAATGCGAAGGCGTCATCTGCTGTCGTGTATCGCCTCTTCAGAAGGCTCTGATCGTTAAACTGGTCAAAGACGGCCTCCGTGTGATCACCCTTGCGATCGGAGACGGTGCCAATGATGTCAGCATGATCCAAGCTGCTGACGTTGGGGTTGGCATTGCTGGCGAGGAGGGTTTACAAGCCGTAAACTCTTCTGATTATGCTATCGCCCAGGTGCGTGTCTCGGTGAAATAACATGCGCCAGCACCTCATTGTATCTTTCTTTTGAATAGTTTCGGTTCCTCAAGCGACTGCTGCTCGTTCACGGTCACTGGTCTTATGCGCGCAATGGAACTATGTGAGTTAATCTACCTCAATGATTTCAATACCCCGTGACCAGGATCACCGCAGGATTGTCAACTTTTTCTACAAGAATATTGTGGCAGTGGGAGCGCTTTGGTGGTTCCAAATATATTGTGGATGGAGTTCGGCATAGTACGTCCATCCTTTCTCGATCCTCTCGATGCCGAGCCTCACTCCTCATAGCGCTTTTGAGTACACCTTTCTTCTTTTCTGGAACTCGTTCTGGACCATTGCACCTGTTCTTGCCATTGGACTTTTTGACCGGATAGTTGGTACGTCGCTTTGGTTGCCTGTGTGCTCTTCTCTTACGTGTGCTCAGACGCCGATGTTCTCATGGCCTTCCCTGAGCTATATCGATTTGGTCGCGAACGAACGTGGTTTAGTTTAAAGTTGTTTTTCGTCTACATGATTGATGGCGTCATACAGGTATGTGGTACTTATTCTCGGAGGTAGCTTGGTGCTTACCTTGCTTCTAGTCTGTCTCAGTGTTTTTCATTGTCACTTACACCTACTTCACCACCACCACTCGTCCCGACGGTTATGGCATTCAGTTGTATGAGTACACTACGGTAAGCCATATTCTTGGCTTCGTCGCCTTTTCTGACGTCCCACAGACGATGGTGTTTTCTGCCGTACTAATTGTCTGCTTGTACAACGGTCTCAATACCAATGTGTGGACCGGGTGGGTCTTCTTCGCAATCCTACTCGGAATCGTGCTGCTCTGGCTCTTCACGGTACTGCTTTCGTTTCGCTCGCTGCACCTTGGATGCTCATTACTTTCCTGCAGGTCGTTTATAACTCAATCAGCCCAGGCTGGATTGTTACGGATGTCTATGGCAACAACAATTTCCTGTTCCCTTCTGCTTACTTTTGGCTATGCCAACCACTCTGTGTGGCGATCGCCCTTCTTCCGAGGTATCTGTACCGCGCATGGCTAACGGGCTATGCTCCAAGCGACTTGGAAGTTCTTCGCTATATCCGAAAAACGCAGCCAGATCTTGACATGGCCACCACTCTGCGCTATAATCAGAACGAAGCACCTCCACGGTCTTCGTTGTCAAGACGGAGACCATCATCACGGACATCACGACCAATGTCAATCTCATCAGCGCCTTTGGGTACTCCGGCCATGAACTACAGCGCGGACACGCTTGCTTTGGGATCTCACAGGAGTCCAGTGAGTCGCACGGACATGTGCAGCGGTACACGCTCCATACATCGCGGCTTCGACTTTGCCACAGAGGAAGGCGGTGTCGCAATGCGTCGGATGCAAAGTAATCTATCCGAGCGTCGACAGAGCAGCCGTCATCTTCCTCTACCTGCCCAGAAGGTGCTGCCGAAGCGAACCTCTTTACGCTTCTTTTCACTACGGCGTAAAAAGCCTCCGACTCCGAACAAGGAGTAATCCCTGGAGTGCTCAAGTTTTGCACGATCTAACGTTCAACTAACACTATTGGGTTTCGCTGCATTGCATCACATCACATCTCCTTGTATGCTTTGTCATGGTTGTATTTGTTTTCGCTATTTATTCACTCCCCCTTGGATTGCGACTCTACGTACCTAGCAATGGAAGGATATCATGATTAATTTGACTTGTACAGTAACGATGGTAGAAACGAAACACAATAGATTGCTCATCTCCGT
This sequence comes from Leccinum rimulosum, assembly GCA_038091395.1. Lineage (NCBI taxonomy): Eukaryota > Fungi > Basidiomycota > Agaricomycetes > Boletales > Boletaceae > Leccinum > Leccinum rimulosum. Next base: position 3,088 of record JBBPOJ010000342.1, read on the forward strand.
CACCGATGAGAAGTTTGGGGAAGGGCAGATACTGCATTGAAATAATGTACAGATGGCTACAAACAAAATGCGATCATCGAGGCAGAGTGCGGGAAATCATGTTACGACGTCGTCCCACTCACCCCACTCACCGCCAACTGCCCGCACTTGAACCTTCTCCCCAGATACACCAAAGTACGCAGCTTTAAACCAAGTCTTCATATCCTCCTCCCCAAAGGGACCATGAGCCTCTCCCGGCTGTGGACCAGGAATATCCCACTTATACTCGTACTTGACGTCGGCGGAGGGAGGAACCCAGTCGTTCTTGACCAGCCCGCTAGATCGCACATCGCGTACAAGTTCTTCATAGGTTTTCGAGTAGATGTCCGTGTCTCCGAGCGACATGATATTGGATGCGAGATGAGTGATCAGATCAATGTCAGTGATACCCTTTGATGGTTGTTCGTCCACTGCCATGCTGGAACCGTCCTTTGACTTCCTGTTCGCGGGCTTTCTGGCGGACCGCCACTCAATACATGCATGATACCGTGACATTTCGTCCGAAAAGACACACCTAGACTTCTTTTTCGACAGTGCGCCGAGACGCTGCAACGCCTCCAGCACCGTCTCTCCGCGCTTGAGCATGCCGACGAGTTGCACCTCCAACGCGCTCTTGCCACCGCTCTGCTGGAGCTCTCTTTCCTCCGCCTTCATCTTCTCCTTTTGTATACGATCTTGCTGACGTTTCCTGCGCCGGGCAAGCTTGATCTCCTCTTCGTCCAGTCCGTCCATCCAGCGATCATGCACGGCATGCGGATCGAACGTCTTGACGTACGTCCCGTCCGCGGCGAACTTGCCCTCCTCCATCTCCTCTCGCATGTTGAACGAGGATAGCTCGTACCCCATTGCGGCCTGGTTCCTCCGCTTCTCGGCATCTTCGTCATCTTCGCCGCCACCACCACCACCGTCGTCGTCGTCGTCATCGTCGCTCTCGTGACCAGACTCGTTGAACTCTTGGCCCTCGATGTCGCCCAGACGGAGGAACTCCTCCTTGGACTTTTGACTGGAAGACGCCCCGACTTCGTCTTTCTTGCCTTCCTTGTCCGCCATGGCGAACATATCGTCGTCGTCATCACCGTCCGCGCCTGTTTCCCCCTTTCGGCGACTAAACACGACGCCCTCCCCATCGTCGCTCGAATCGCTCTCGTACCCCTCGTTTCGTACGCGTCCTTTCCGCCTTGCAGACGGGTTCTCGAGCGCGCTGTCGACCTCTTCAGCAAAATTGACGGGATCGTCACCCGGGTCCACGAAACGGAGTTTCTTGGGATTAGGAGGGCGTTGGACGGAAGATTCGCCTGAGGTGGCAGATCGCTTGTGTCCGGTGCGGGGCTGCATGACGGTACAGGTAATGACAATTGTTTACATGTATTTTTGTCCAATGTTACTAGTTCTAGAATAGAGACCAAAAGGATAATTATCGGTAATTCGATCACATATGTGCCTCCTCCCCCCCTCATCAAACAGCCGTCGCCTTCATAATGGCAGCTACATACCCAAGCTGATTCTCGATGGAAGCATGCGAAATGAGGAGTGTGCTCGACAGTCCCCTCAGATGCGCAGGGGTCCCGAGTCTTTCGACAATACCCGTGTTTTCAGAAGAATACACCACACAGACTTCCTTCCCTACCGGCGCGACAAGCTGGACAACGTGGTTCAGCATGCATAAAATAATCTAACAGCCTGTCATACCGTCTGAGATGCCTCGAAACGCTGCCGGAATATAGCGAACTTTTCTTGCTGTGTGATCGTCGCAGAGGGGTCGAGAACGACTCGTGCCGTGCCGTCGCTCTTGAAAGTGTTGACCATAGCAAGCGCATCGTCCGCAGAGTAGAACAATGCCACTTTGCTACCGGAGGACTTTCCAATCAAGATGTCGCATATCCGCGTTTTGAGCTCGTTGCAGTCCTGGAGAAGCATCGGAAGCTCAACACCATCACCAAGGATCATTCTGAACGTCGTCGAAAACCTATAATAGTGATGAGTCAGATTCCAGTCGTTCGAACGAGATTCTGACTCGTTTTCAGCCGCTGGCGGGTGGTTTGCCGTGGAGCCTTGGTATCTGTCAAGAGATTTAGCACGATACACAATGGCAAGGTAACTCAGACTAACAATGGACCGAATATGGTAGACCGGAAGGAAGACTGCCCGGAATTGAAAGAGTTGTAAGATGTTGAGGCACAGGGAAAGAGGTGCTCCTTGGCGAGCTCAATCCTGAATCACACTTGATCATTACGAGATCAACACTTCAACTGCGATGTGGCTTACTTCTTTTTCACTTCGTCCACGGAAGGAGTAGCAACGGATGGGGCTGGCGCGTTGTCAACAGCTGAAGCTGAGGTCTGCTGCGCGGGCTCTGAGACGGAAGTTGAGGATTCTGCGACGTGGTCGCTTGGCTTGCACCCCTCCGTCACCTCGACTGGAGATTGGTTGGGCAGTTCCTCTTCCACTGGTGCTGAAGGTAGATCCGATGCTGATGCTTGTGGTGCTTGTGGCTCCTTAGTTTCATGCGGCTCAGTAGAGGGATCATCTTCGTAATCAGGAAGCGTTTCTTGATCCGCTTGGAGCCCCGCCAGCTTGAGCAACTCTTCTCCTGAGGGAGAGGGTCCCGTCTGGGAGTCCGACGTCGTCTGATCGGCCTGCACAATTGTATCTTCATCACGGTGTTTGTCTCCTTCGCTTGTGCCACCAACGGCTGGAAATTCTTCAATCTCATCCGTTTCATCGACTTCTATGGCGGTGCGTGCATATTTTCCTTTGACACTCTTCAAGGCGCCTTTGGTGACAGTGAGCAAAGAGCTGCGGTTCTTGATGCTTAAATCAGAAGGTCGACCAGGTCCAGGTTTCCTGCCCCGCCTGACGGTGCTGGAGCTCGGGGCATCGGCGGAAGGTGCATCGGTTGCGTGAATGGACATCAGGCGAGCTTTGGCAGTTATACGGGTCTGTTTGCTCGCGGTCTCAAGCGTGGTTGTATCCATAAGCTTGACAAGTGGCTTTGCAGCCCGGGCACGATGGTGAGGGAGGTTGGATATTTTCTCCTGAACTTCTGGCGCCTTACTAGAAGAGGGCGCTGGCGAGTCGAAAAGAGGATCAGGATCGCTGGGGGGTGGCGAAGCAGAAGCTTTCATCTCGGGAGACGCGTCATCTGAAGACTCGATAACTACTGGAGGCGGGGATGCTCGAGATGCTCGTTTTTGAGCGGCCACTGGTCCATCCGTGCTCTGATCGATCTCGATTGGATGGCCGGTGTAAAAGTGCTCGAGATCTTCGAATGCGATCTTTTTGGAATCTTTTGAACTTCCACTAGCAGTGACCCGCTGCCGTTTCCCAGAGGCTTCTGCTTCTTCAGCATCCTCCACGCTCACTTGCATGAGCTCGTCTTCCACTTCGACCACATCTGGATCTGTCTCGCCATCCGCGTCGAGTTGCGAGTCACCAGGAGATGGCTGGCGTTTGGGGGCCGGCTTGCGTGACTTGCGTGGACCTAGAGAAGAAACCCGTCCCCGCTTGGATGATCTGGTAGATGAAGATGTTTTCAGATCCCCTGCGGATAACCTGCGCTTCAGATATCCCCATTCATCATCTGTGCTGTCCTCGACGCGCCGGCGTTTCCGGGCGGGCAGTGGTGGCGCCGAGATAGCGACACCGTTTGAAGCCGGAGCATCCTCAGAAACAGGTGCCACCCGAGTTTTCGTTGAGCTCGCCTTTCTCTTCAGGCTCTTTTTAACTAGACAACGATGGTCATATACGTGACGCAATGGATATTGTTGAGGCGTGAAAGTACCTGGCGGCCCAGAGACGAACAGTTCCTCCCCCTTCTTGAAGGCGGAAGCGTCGGAGATATCTCTACCACCGGTATCTACGCGTCCCCAAAACGACTCTAGAAAATGTTCTGAACCGTTTTGGAACGAGTCCGTAGGTTCCCAGCTGAACACAAAGGAGTTTGTCAGAATCCCAATCGGTTCTTGGAATGACATACGTGCTGTCGTCGCAGTCATACCCTTTCCACTGCAACGCGGCCGAGGTAAGTGTAATGTATGTGAGACGGTAGCGCTGGACCGACCTTGACATAGTATCTCTGCACGGGTTGATTGAGTATGAGTGGAATATTAAGCGTACTAGATGGACCTTACCCAGGCAATTTTCTTGCCTCTCTTGTCGTGGACGCGTGCCCTGGTGACGGACTCTGGACATGAAATATGAACGGATCCTCCCGAGGTGAAGGGGCAAGAAAAGAACACCGACCGACTTCGTACTCGTGCGGGCCGTCCATGGCGAGTAGTAAGCTAACAACAAACCAATTTTCAATCCGCAACCAAACGTAACTAACCCATGTGTGTGAAACTATTTCCCTATTTGGAATTCATGTCGACACCACCTTGTCCTCGACGTTGACGCGATGTCGACTTCTGAAAGTCCTACCAAAGGAAAGATCAATGACGACGGTAGATGGCGAGTTCATTGGTGGGACATGCACCCTCTCGTAGAGGACATTCGCAGGTCAGTGCCAATGTGTTACCTCAACAACCTCTGACTAGCATCATCGCAGACCCGTCGCTTGGTCTGATTCATCCACGATTTTCACAGCACACCCGACGCAGCCCTTGGTTGTTGGACGTCTCTTCCCATCCTCAAAGCAGTTCTTAGTGGTATCTCCAGATCCAATCGTCCGCTCCCCTGCGTCCTATGGTCCACCTACTATCATCAGTGTGTCCCCGAATAATCTTTGGCTATTCGCGTTCTTTCCCAGCCATGAAACCGACGGAATAGCTTGCCTCTGGAATAACGCGCCTTGTCTAGATGCTTGGAAGGTCAAAGAGTATTGGTCACTCCCCCGCGGTGCCGGTGTCCTAACATGTGCTTGGGCAGGTGCCGAGCGTGAGGTACGTCTCCTATTGATTCCACTTCAGACCAGCTTTGTCATTTATCCGGAACAGTGGTCAACTTCTGTAGATGGTTCATCGTTTCGCCTTCCGTCTCGGGGCCCCCTTACGCCGGTATCGAGCCCGACTCTCCTGCTTGTGACGCAGGCACACCAGTTTCATGTTTGCTACCTCCGCACTCATCTTCCGACTCTGAAAATGCTGTCTTGTCCTTTAAACCAACCTTATCTCGCCACCGAGGGCCAACCACTAGCTGCGTTGCACGATACCACGACAGGCCCTAAGACCTCGAGGCTATGCACCCATGCCGCAATCGGATTTATTTACGGAGGCAAGTATTCACCTTTTTTGAAAGAAAATATCATTTCTCATGCTGCTGCTGTATCAGAGTCCTCCATTCTGGTTGCAATGAGGTCTAGGCGGTATCCCACCACTGACAGTTTGAAACCGGCGACATATGATGATCTTGAGCTCGATATCTCATTGGACATTCCGCAATCACAGGACAAATCTTCTGATGAACGGGTTTCACCATTAGAATGGGGCGCACTTGCAGAAGAACAGACGATTGAGCTGTGTGAAGTCAAGCTCCATTTCGACGGAATGTTTACGAGTATGATCTTTACTGTTGCCTATGAACTACTCAAACGTGTATCTTGGAATACTAGGTCTAATCAGTCAACCACTTCCATCCCTTCATCATCCCTTTCCACACATGAGCGGCCTTACGTTTGTTTGTTCTCCCCCTCCGAAATTCGATCCTTCAGCTTCACCGAGAACCTCGCCCAAGAGGGATAAGCAGCCTATGCGTCCTGTGGAGCCACCCTCAACATTCCTGGTGGCGTCTTTCCTAGACTTCGAAGAATGTAGGACATTCCGTTTCTATGTATGCTTTGATGGTTCATTGACGTATATCTTATTGCCGCGTAGATAACACAATTCCAAAATCAGCTGTTGTGGCATATACTATCGCCCGCTCGTCGTCGTCGTTACCCATGTCGATTAAGCCCGCTTGGGTAATACCCGTCATGGTATGGTGTTCGTGTTCGCTAACATACTAGACCAGGCTATCCACCAAGCCGGAGAGCGGTCATTTGCCTCGCATGTTTTGGTGCTTTCGTGTCCAGCATGGGTCTCCAGTAATCCTCGAAAGCGGGGTTTGATAGCCTTTTTGACGAATACAGGTGGGCCTATTTCCAGACGAAACCAAAAGGCGAGGGAGGTGGTTGTTGGTAACATTGTTGTTCTGCGTCTGTGCGTCTCCCTCTAATGTATCAGAATATCAACTCGTTGATGTACTGGCATATTTTTTGCAGACCTGACTTCACTGAAGACGTTGATTGGGAGCAGTTGCCAATCGTGGCACCAATAAGCAGAGCAGGGATGGATTGTAAGTGCACCTATGCCAATATGTACTCCACACGTCTGAATTCGTGCGTTCCAGGGCCAATAAATATGACAGCATCGAAAAATCAAATGCTTGTCTGCGCAACAGCCTTGTGTCGAATGTCAATTCATAATCTACCCAAACGACTCATGAGTTTCCCATCATCAGATGGCAGGTTCATTTCACCCTTCACGACGTGCTCAGCCTGATGACATTTAGATTCTTCTCCAAGAAACATCTCGCCTCTTTCCATGGCACTTGTTACTGCTCTCCTGTCCCGCAGATCGATAGCAGACATTGCCCATACTCTTGCTGCGTCTGCAGTGTCGTTAGACGTTGTCGTAGATACGTTAAAGGGGACGTGGTTAGCGTTTGAGATGAATGTACGTGCTGGCTTAGCGGGCGCCTTTAGTATCGCGGACGTTCTCGGAGCGACCGTTGAGGTTTATCGGTTGGTTTATTTTCCATTTCATTTGATCATTTTTTACGCAAGTTCTCAGAACAAGAGCACGGCTGCTCGCCCATGATGATGACGATGATGATTTACTATCATCGCTTTGGAGGAATGCCCACGACTTGTGTTCCATAGCAGCCTGCCTCGCTGCATTCGAAGATTGTAAGGAGCCTGATGGTTATGATCTAGGTAATCAGAACTGCTGATGGAAAAAATGATCGCGCTGACCGTTTAACTAGAGGCCACCTGGCAGCTCGTTAGTCTGTCAGGGTGGGTAGTCAGATTTCTAGAGAGACTTATGAAAGAATGTCTCTTTGCCGTCAATTTGACCGACCCAACTGCAAACTCGAGCGAGATTCAGCCAAAACTCGAGCCTGTCGATGACACGGACGTCTTCGCCGCAGATGGTATGTTTCTCTATTCTCGCGACACTCGTGACAGAGCGGCTCAGCAACTCTAGAAAACAAGCGACCTCCCTTCGAACCCCTTGAGTCGCCTATCCTGCTCCACCTTGCTCATCCGTTTATGATGTCCAATCTTATCGGGGTGATAATCCATGTCAATAGGTTCTACCAATTACTTGGATCACTCTCTCCCAAAAGAGAAAACTCCCAGGTTGCTCGGGATATCCTTATGGATACTATCGGTTGCTCTGGGCTCGATCTCAAGGGCGTGGAGGATATACTAAAAGGTACCATGCCCGACATGAGAAACATTCCCGGTAAGTCAACATTATTTCCATCGGGTGCGGCTATTAATATTAAATTCTGTGCTTTCGCAACAAGGGGATGAAGCAAGGTTGTCGCTATCTAAATGTCATCCGGTTCCCGCCCAGCACCCATTCCTACGAAAAGTGGTCCACACACTGTTTACGTCTACGGCCATCGACAAATCGCGTTTGTTTATAAAGGCCTCAGATCTCGTCGATGGATTCGCAAGCCTGTCGACTTTTGAACAAACAGGGAAAGAGCAGGGTAGGGATGTGGTCACAAAGGGTGTTTTGATACGACGGAGCCCGGGCTTGTTGTGCCTCCGTTGCGGGTATAGGTCGGAAGTGGGCGGTGAGGTGAGCGTTTCAGGAAATGTTTCGCTGAGATGGAGAACCTGGGAGAAAATGTGGGCAAGCCGTTGTGTTTGCGGGGGAGGGTGGATAAGCGGAAACGCGTAGGATGTTTGCTGTTTTGATTTGCTTCGTCTACTTCTTTAAACGTGTAAAGCGTCGGTTTCATCTGCAAGTCTGGACACATGATTTGGAGATCGTAGACGAAGCACACGATTGCTGAGCTGCAGGCTCCCCTACCGGCCTTGTGATCTCAGCCTGCACTTAGATCTGGGGACTCACCCGCATGTGAAAGTGAACCAAAAGACACCGCTCAAGATACGGGGGGAATGGCATGAGATCTATTTATTCTTTTCGAATTTCGAAAAGGCAAGTTGTAGTACTAAGGTAGTAGGAGAGGGGCCATTTCAAGCATCGACTCGGAAAGACAACCGGTGGCAGTGCAACTTACCACAACTTCTCCCGTCGCGTCATACTTCGCAGTGGATATACCGACTTGAGCGGCCTTTTCTTGCTCGGGAATACTATTGACGTTCGTCCGACAATCCACGGACGACGTAGCTCGGTGGTAGTGTTTCGGTTTTCTTCCCTCTAACAACTGGTTCTCAACTTCCCGTGTTTTTACCGAACTTCTTCGGAATTTCCGAAGCAACTTCTTTGCTCTCTAACAAACATGCCCAAGATATCTATTCCTCCGTTGCCATTGTCTGGGCTTTTTGCCGTGGCAAAGCCTTCCGGCCCAACCTCAATGGCTGTTGTTGAAGACATAAAGCAACTTGTCGGAAACTCACGTCTATTTGTGGACGCCAGCAAGCTGGGAAATCGGACGGGAAAGGGCAACAGAAAGAGGAGAAAAGATTCTGTCAAGATCGGCCAAGGTGGAACATTGGATCCGCTTGCTGACGGGGTACTAGGTCAGCCCTTATCATGTTTCACTGATCTGTACTGATGTTGGTCACTCGTGACCGCAGTCGTTGGTGTCGGAAAAGGCACCAAACGGCTCTCCGACTTTCTGGATTGCGTCAAGGTATCTTATCTTCACAAATTGTCCATTCTATTTCGAGGTTTCAGCCAGGCCACATAGGAGTATCGGACCACTGCCCTGCTAGGCTGCGAGACAGATAGTTATGATTGTCAAGGGGCTCGTGTGCGCGAGGCGCCGTGGAATCATGTCACTAAGGAAACGGTAGAAGCTATGCTGGATAGATTCAGAGGCGAGATAAACCAGACCCCACCCATGTCCGACCCTACTCCATCGCTCATTCCAACCACTCATTCTTCGATAGATTCTCCGCGCTGAAGATGGACGGTATGCCATTGTACGAGTATGCTCGCAAAGGCATACCATTGCCTCGTCCCATCGAAGAGAGGAAGGTCACTGTTCACTCGCTGGAACTCCTCGCCTGGAAGGGGAGTGATCACGACTTTAAATGGCCACAAGAGAAATTCACTCCGGACCAGGAGGCTGCCATGAAGACGGCCCTGGGATCTGTGGAATGCGACCCCGTCATTCAAGACAAACTTGAGGAGGACGCCGAGCGGGTCCCTACGGCGTTCGTTCTGAGCATGAAAGTTTCTGGAGGCACATACGTCCGCTCAATCGTTCACGATCTCGGTCGCGCGCTTGGTTCTGCCGCGCACGTGGTTACGTTGACTCGGTCTCGGCAAGGAAGGTATACGTTAGACCCCGGAGATGCAGAAGACAAGCCATGCGTACCATGGGACGTTTTTGGGAAGGCCTTAGAAGATGAGGGCGAACGGGATGAAGACGGCTGGAGGGCATGGGAGAGAGAGATTATTGAGCGAATGGAAATAGTCGATTCTCGGAAACAATAAGTCATTCATACCTCGACTATTGGTAGGAAGGCTTGTTGCCACATTCTACTACCAGCTTCTCAGTGATCCGGGATCCGGCGGTTCGTCCGGACCGCTGAAATTAGGCGCCCTCTCCGTAAACATCGCAAACTGAATGGCATGATTGACGCATAGGGGATTACGGCTTCAGGGTTACCGCGGACCGGCTGCGGACCGTGCTCCGGGATCACTCCTTATTAACCTGCGGAGGATTGGATGGGACTCTGCTTGTGAACTATCTCCTCCCTTTACCCTTGTTTCAGCATGACAATCAATGGTTCCAATGGCATTCATGCGGCTATAACCCGCCCACTTAGTCCAGGCATCTACGCTCCTATTCCAACGTTTTTTCAACTTGAATCCGAGGACCTCGGTGAGTGATGATGATTGTACACTGTGTAATGCGCTACAAATAGGAACAGATCTCGAGGCGTTCGAGAAACATGTTCTTTTAACAGCCTTGGCCGGCGTCCGACCACTGTTATCGGGTTCAATGGGCGAGGCCATACACTTGTCGCATGCCGAACGATCGACGTTGATCAAGACTGCAAGGAAGGTCCTAGACAACGCGGGGCTACACCAGGTTCCGATCATATCTGGAATTGGTGCTGGTAGCACGCGGGAGTGCATTGAACTGGCATACGAAGCCGCTGATGCTGGCGCAGACTGCGTTATCTCTATCTGTAGCGGATACTTCTCTGGGGCGCTTGCTGGGAACAAGATTGCGCTTAAAGCTTTTTGGACTGAAGTTAGTCAGAAAAGCCCAATACCGGTCATAGTATACAATTGTGAGCACGATGCTCGTGCGTATGACATACGGCTGACTCCCTTGTCTTAGATCCTGGAGCTGCTGGAGGGATCAACTTGGATTCTGATATCATTACCGAGCTCGCGAAAGAGTGTCCCAATTTAGCAGGTGTCAAACTTACGTGCGTTCATAAAGACAGATTGGCATGTCCCCGAGCTAATTCACGTGTGTAGGTGTGGCGATGTAGGAAAGCTGACCCGCATCGCGGCTGATGTTTCCGCCGCGTCCTTTTCTTTAAACTACCCGCGGAAGAACAAGGATGCACCGTTCCTTGTTCTCGGCGGATTCGCCGACTTCATCCTCACGGGTGCATGTGCCAACGGCCACGGTGCCATCACAGGTCTTGCGAACGTCGCACCGGTGAGTGATCGGACAGTTTAGTAGGAAACACACTGATCGGTGACGTCGCTACTGTATCAGCGCACTCTGGTAAAGCTATTTCAACTGGCCAAGGCATCCATGACCGATCCAGCGGTTCTTGACGAGGCGAGAAGGTTGCAGGGAATTGTCGCACGAGCCGATGCCACGATCGCCAAGACTTCTATCGCTGGCACCAAGTATCTGCTCGAGAAGCTTTACGGATATGGAGGGAATCCTCGACGTCCACTCTCTCCTATCGAACCTGCTGTGGGTGAGGCGTTGTGGGGGCACCCAGACACTCGCGCGCTCGTGGAAGTGGAGGTCTCGCTCGCCAAGGCGGCCAATTAAAGGGAGAACCATCCATTCGTATGTTGAGGTCGCCGAGAAATGTGTAGTTATATTTTATTTTATGTATGTCGCACTCGGGTAGGCCGGACTTGGGCCTCCTTTACGAATTATTCCGAGGGATTGACGGCTTTCCATGACGAGTCTGCAGCAACGTGCACTGCGCACTACCAGGCTGCATCAACTTCTTGAACACACGTGCACTGTTGCCACATGACTTTCGGAGGCCGAGCTGTGACGGACGTACATGCGCCTCCGGGTCACGACGTGCCTACGGCCCGTACTAGTACGTAGCGGGGTATCCCGGAAGATCGGAAGGGAGAAAATGATGTTAGATATACTGATACGGCTGGTATGTAAGTAGATTGATCACCTGCCTGGCCCGAGTGGGCCATTTTATGTAAAACTGACTCCGACTTTCACCAGCTTGCAGACTTCTTGGTTTGGTCCTGAGAATCATTGTTTCTTGAACCACCACCATGTCTGCATCGGTCTGCAGACCGTCTGTGGCGACCATGAGCTGCCGATCACTCAGCGGCTCAACATTCAAATCGCTTGTGTCAGGTTAGAACGGTCGACACGCACAGCCCTTGACGGTTATTCACGCACAAGCGATCACACCTACAGGCGTTCGGTCATTCCACTGGTCTATACACCGCAGAAATCAATCATCGCCATCCAAGTCAGAGGTAGAGAAGGATTCTGGTGCGTGTCGTGACCTGCATCATTAGACACAAGGTGATATGTAGCCTCTCGTGGCTCGCAGGCGTTCCTTATTCCTCTCTCGTCGTCGGCGCACCTAGGGAGACGTATCTAAACGAACGTCGGGTATCTCTCACGCCTCAGAATGTTGCACTGTTGAAGAAGAAAGGGTTCAGTAGCGTTCTGGTCGAAAGACACGCCGGTGCTGCTGCCCAGTTTTTAGATGGAGAATACGCCAAGGCCGGAGCTACCTTGGTCTCCAAAGAAGAACTCTATAAGAAGACGGACATATTACTCAAAGTGCGACCTCCTTCACAAGAGGAGGAGGTCCCTGCCTTGAAAGAAGGCAGTACCGTTGTCTCTTTTTTATACCCTGCGCAGAACAAGTCACTTGTAGAGAAGCTTGCGTCGCGCAACGTAAATGCATTTGCCATGGACATGATTCCACGTATTTCGCGCGCTCAAACATTCGATGCCTTGAGGTGAACATGACAATCACACCCAGTTCTCATATCTGATGCCTTCGGGTCAGTTCTATGGCTAATATTGCCGGATACAAAGCTGTTTTAGAGGCTTCCAACCACTTTGGTCGATATCTTACTGGACAGGTCACGGCTGCTGGGTAAGTGCGTGGCTATCCTCACATTATCGGTGTTTCTAACATTTTCTCCTCCAGAAAGGTGGGCGCACGTTTTTTGATCCACTAAGATCATCCATCTTACGCGCATACAAGGTTCCCCCTGGCAAGGTTCTTATCATCGGTGCTGGAGTAGCGGGACTCAGTGCTATTGTAACTGTTAGTCTTTCTTACGGAGGAAACATTTCCAGGCAAAAACGAGCTTACTCCGAATCATGATAGGCACGTCGACTTGGTGCTATTGTTCGAGGTTTTGACACTCGCTCGGCTGCGCGCGAACAAGTCCAGTCTCTTGGGGCCGAGTTTATCGAAGTCAACATCCAGGAAGAAGGTGGTGGAGCAGGTGGTTATGCCAAGGAAATGTCCAAAGAATTCATCGAAGCAGAGATGGCACTTTTCATGGAACAATGCAAGGAAGTCGACATCGTCATAACAACTGCGCTTATTCCGGGCAAACCCGCTCCTAAGCTAATAACACACGAGGTCAGTAGATTGTCAATAGTGAAGCTATCTGAGTTCATGTTCGCCTGCAGATGGTTGCAGCAATGAAACAGGGTTCGGTTATCGTCGACGTATGTTGCTTTGCGTTCGCGTGATCTGATCTGACGACTCATGTCTCTGATCAAGTTGGCAGCGGAAGCAGGTGGTAACTGTCAGGCTACGGTACCCGGGGAGTTGGTTGTCAAGGATGGGGTCACTATCATCGGTAATGCGACCCTCTCTATGGAATCGATTAGATACTCATTCACTGTGCAGGTTATACTGACCTTCCTTCGCGGCTGCCTACACAGTCATCGACTCTATACTCGAATAACATCACCAAATTTCTGTTGTCTATCGGCGAAGGGAACAACTACGCCATTGACCTGAGCGATGAAGTGGTCAGAGGTTCAATCGTGGTCCACAAAGGTGAACAATTACCACCAGTTCCTCGTCCGGCACCCCCTCCAGCACCTCCTCCGACTCCCAAGGTAGAAGAAGTACAGACAAAAGCTATCACTCCCTGGCAGAAGGCTACTCGTGAAGTTGCAACTATCACTGCGGGAATGGGATCGGCAGTCGCTCTTGGGAAGCTCACAGGTGCTGTCTTTATGAGCAACTTTTTCACATTTGGGTTGGCGGGTCTGGTGGGATACCGTGTTGTTTGGGGTGTGGCTCCAGCTCTACACTCACCGTTAATGTCGGTCACAAACGCAATCTCGGGTTAGTTGAACATGATTCATGAAGCGAGCTCTGCATCACTAACTGAGCCCACAGGAATGGTCGGCATCGGGGGTTTGTTTGTTATGGGCGGTGGTTACTTCCCCGGGACTGTTCCTCAAGTACTCGGTGCTCTGTCAGTTCTGCTTGCTAGTGTGAACGTCGCTGGAGGTTTCGTCATCACCAAGCGTATGCTTGACATGTTTAAAAGTAAGCATATAAGGTTGATGAAGTCGAGCTGTGGCATAATCATAATATGTGTTAGGGCCCACTGATCCCCCTGAATATTCATGGTTGTATGGAGTTCCTGCGGTTGTATTCACCGGAGGGTTCCTGGCTGCAGCGAGCACGGGCATGGCTGGACTTGTCCAAGCGGGCTACCTGACTAGCAGTCTTCTTTGCATTGGTAAGTCTCACAGTGCCCGTTTTCTTAATGGAACCAACTTTTTGCAGGTTCTCTGTCTGGACTGGCTTCGCAAGCCACGGCTCGCCAAGGAAATGCTCTTGGTATACTCGGTGTGAGCTCAGGAATCCTCGCGTCATTGTTGGCTGTTGGGTTCCCTCCAGAACTCCTGGCACAATTTGCTGGAGTTGCCACTGTTGGCGGGGCAATTGGTACCATCATTGGTCGGCGCATCACGGCCACCGAACTTCCGCAAATGGTCGCAGCTTTGCACTCTGTCGTTGGTCTTGCAGCAGTGTTCACCTCGATTGGCAGTGTTCTTGCCGACCCATCGCATCTTTCCGTCCTGCATCTAGTGACAGCGTACCTTGGAGTGGTGATTGGTGGTATCACCTTCACAGGTTCCGTTGTAGCTTTCTTTAAATTGGCTGGGAAAATGAGCTCGAGGCCATTAATGATGCCGGGAAGGCACTTCATTAATGCTGGACTGCTGGGCGCCAATGCAGTGACTATGGCTGCGTTTGTCACCGCCGCGCCAACGGTGCCCCTTGTTGCTGCAGGTTACCTCGGTGCAAGCACAATTCTCAGCTTTATCAAAGGCTTCACCACGACGGCGGCTATTGGTGGAGCTGATATGCGTAGGTGTTAATCAGTGCATCATTCTCAAATCAAGCTCATTTTCTGGATGATTCACTTAGCTGTCGTCATTACTGTTCTGAATGCTTATTCGGGCTTCGCACTTGTTGCGGAAGGTTTTATGCTGGACAACCCGCTCCTCACTACCGTAGGTTCGTTGATCGGTGTCAGCGGTTCCATTCTTTCATACATCATGGTTCGTATATTAATGACCTTCATACCATTCCTGTCATACTCACCAATCGTAGTGCGTTGCCATGAACAGGTCCTTGACCAACGTTCTGTTTGGTGGTATTGGCACCATTGCACCATCGGAAGCTACGAAGATCGAAGGCACAATAACCACGACCACTGTGGACGATACAGTGGAAGCGCTCACTAACGCCGACAATGTCATTCTGGTACGATGTTATCTCCGTTGCTGGGCTCATTCTTACCTACTTTATCAAGGTTGTTGGATACGGCATGGCTGTAGCCAAGGCTCAATATGCTATATCGGAAATCTGCTCGATGCTGCGTGCAAAGGGTATTAAGGTACGCTTCGCCATCCATCCGGTGGCAGGTCGCATGCCTGGTCAATGCAACGTGCTTCTGGCAGAGGCATCGGTACCCTATGATAGTGAGATCCATCCTTACTCCGATAAACTCGTCTGACGATGTGAATTTGTATTCAATCTCCTCACCACCACCCCTAGTCGTCTTGGAGATGGATGAGATCAACGACGACTTTGGCGAGACGGACGTGACGCTCGTCATAGGGGCAAACGATACCGTGAATCCCATTTCTCTGGAACCTGGTTCGCCGATAGCGGGAATGCCTGTTCTTCATGCGTGGAAGAGCAAGCAAGTCATCGTGATGAAGAGAGGGATGTCCAGTGGCTATGGTGTGTCTTTTTCCGGACTGGGTCCTGTACACGCACTGACAGCGTTGACACGATCACTTTCCTTTAGCGGACGTTCCAAATCCCATGTTTTACATGCAGAACACAAAGATGCTGTTCGGAGATGCAAAGGATACCTGTGATGGTGGGTGTCTGCCGATCCCTCGACTCTTTTTTTTTTTTTGCTTATGATGATTCCAGCTATCAAGAGAGGTCTGGAAACGCGCAACTAGGGCCACGCGCACACTTATCACCCAGGAGCAACTTCTTGTACATAGATGTATATTCCCTCGTGTGGTTAATTATTACCATCACTGCATACATAGGTGATTGTGTTCGCATACAAGAGTGCCTTTTGCGTGTCCTGAATTACTGAGGATGAAAAAGTGTTTGTGGGGTAACGCATACACGTTTACATCACGTCATTATATCGTAACTGATAGGGCAGGCGCAAAGCGGTGGGAGCTGCACGAAGAGAAACACAGAATACGATCATCTGCTACGGCCATAGTATTATACGAAAGCTCCCCAAAAAGAGGATGTCTGGAAGCGCCAAGTCCAAACGATCGAGTCCAAATCTAAGTAGGAGGATTTAAAAAAACGTCCAGAAGCGTACACGGACAGGTATGTCGTAATCGTTCAGTTCCTCTCCATAATATCGCTGTAGTAGCGAAGGAATCCCAGCCCACCTCGCCCCCACCCCGGCGCAACCCCAGCCAACCTAATTAAAGATCCGATGCATCCAGATGCTATCAAGCTTTGACGATCGAGTAACTGAACCGGGATAAAATTGGTGTGCGGTTGGGCTGGTTATACAACCACGTAGCGATGAGGACGATAACAGATCCGAGAATAAAGGTGAACGTGATTTGGAAGTCGAAGAGCGCCACGGATGCTAGGAACGATATTACGATGCTGAGACTCGTTGCGAAACCTTTGAGGATGTTATCCGAGTATTTGATGACCATTGCGGTCAACAGACCTCCCAGAACCTGGATGGCGACGGTGGCCCAGGCCCAGGCACCAAAGTTTTGGAAGAGGGATTGGATAAGGCCAGATGGTGAATGCTGAGTCATGAGAATAGGTACGAGAGCGGGGAGCAGTGAGAAGGCTGAGAGCTGAACATTCCGTATCCAGAGGTCTGACTGGGAGTTCTTAAGCACCATCTCAAAATAGACACCTGCAAGACCAGACGTAAAACACGCTGCCACGACAGCAATGAAGCCCTTGAGAGCGTTCATTGAATTGCCCTGGAACAAGAGAGAGGGCGTCCTGGAAGAATCGCTTGCCCCGGTCTGGATCTGTACGACGCCTACTCCGATTGCGAGGAAGAAGAGGGCTACCCACTGGCTAGCGCTCAGCTGTTTTCGGAGGAGAAGAACAGAAAAGGCTGCGGTTGTAAGAATTTTCATTTGGTAGCTGACTTGGAAGGTAGCGGCCTCTAGATTAGTAGCGGCAACATATTGGAGGTTGTTCTGGATCACTTGAGGCAAGGAATGAAAACGGGCGTTGAAGTGAAGTAAGAATGGACACACCGTAGAGGATGGCGGGTATGGAGAGTTTCCAGCAATCTTGGCTGAAAACCTCCCTGCCTAACCTGCGTATACGAAGCCATATCTTGGACGGAATCCAAAAGCGGCAACAGGTGAGACTAAGCTGTGGGGTGTCGGATGTGTACGGGTCTATTTGAATGAAGGCAATGACGAGAGATATGGAGCCTTTTAAGAGTTCGTTGAGGAGAACGGCGGTTGGTGCGGAATATGATTGGGATGGAGGAATGGATACGCGAGAATAGTGCATTATTATCGTGAGGAGGGAATTTTGCACGGCGAGGGTGATGAGACTTTCCAGAGAAGAGCGGTTAGTTGGGCGGGACTGAGGAGAGGAGGACTTACGATAAGTATTTCAGAGGGACGCCGCAGAGGGAAGGTACGGGTGAAGTGTCTTGGACGAGGCCGAGCTCCTCGAAGTCGAGCTGTTCATCGGGGGAGGACTTTAGTGGTGGGGACTGAGACATGGGGAGATGAGGAGATGGGGTATAGTGAGGAGAAGACTCTTCTCAGAAGGTATAATTATTAGTGAGAAACAAAGTAAAACGTTAAGTCAAGTAAACGCCCGGTCCGCAGTTATTAATCCACGCGCTCCCTCCGCAGCCGCTCGTCCACAGGTTTTGCCAAGGTGCCAAGCATCATACAAATCAATTGATTTATTAAATCTACAAGAAATCTCTCAACACCCATACGACGCAACCCGGCTCTTTCCTTCTCCACCATACAACCCGTAGATGCTGTAGGTCGGACTGTGATAGTCTCCATACCCTTCCGGGTCCGCGTGTTGCAATGCCATCTGTGCCAACGACGGAATCGGCGGTGGCGATGGCACCCGCGGAGGCTTGTCTTCCACTCGCTTTTTAAGGCTGCTCTTCCCCGTCCCTCCTTCTGCACCGCATGCTCCCCCTTGTGCCTCCCGCGCTCGAGCAGCCTCACATGGTCGTATGTTGACCAATGATGCCGTCGACTTGGACGCCGCAAAATCCACCATCATCAAGCTCCCCAGCGCCGCCGTATCAGATGGTGGACTATCGCACTGCAAACTTGCTTTCGGAATTGGCTTTTTTTGACCACGTCCTGTGACAGTCACCTTTTTCGCTTCCCCGATCACGCTCATCGAGTCGTCGGGATACAAAGTAGGCTGTGGTGATGGTGGAATCGGCGAGGACAGCCCTTGCACCGTCAAGTCCCTCCCACGCCGAGAATCTGTTCGTTGTACCCTATTTTGTTCGATGTGGATCCCATCGTGTTCTTGATCGAGATCGTGTTTACCATAGTTAGCTGCGGCGGCCGAGGTCCGAGGATATGAGCCCGGCGTGTAGTACGTTGATCTAATGCGAACCCGCCCGCCGTTCAACGGCCCCCTACTAGGAGACGCAGCTAGCGGTGATCCAGGTTCCATTCCACCATACGCAAAGCTTTGCGATCGCCTAAGCCCTGCGGCGTCCTTGACATTGCCAGGTGTAGTCATGCTCGTTCGATTCCGCGATGTAGCCGTCCTTTCCTTGTATTTTTGTACCGCGACATTTGCTGGTTCGCTGTGCGTAACACCGTCTATCGCGAGACCAACATCTGATCCTACTTGCAAGTACTCGCCGGGTGAATTCGGATAGAGGGACATGGAAACCGTGCTGAGCCTCGATACCGCGCGAGTGATCGCGTTCTGGACTGGTTGCAAAGGGAGCGGACCCGAGCTCTTGGAGATCGCACTCGGGTTACCATATCCAATGAATGGGTATTGGCCCTGATCCTGTCCTTGGGCATGTGTCGCGTTGTTGTCGATTACACCGAGCCTGTCTTGTTGGGTGGCTTGACTGGTTAGTTGGTCCTGAGAGCTCGATCGGGTCACCGTCACCGTTGGCGCAGGTTTGGGGATTCCAGAGTTGTATTGAGTCCACTTCCATGGCCCTGTGGTTCCATTCGCGTCACGGCCTTGGAAGGTCGGGGACGAGCATTCCTTCCCCCCAAAGATCGGGGAGCCTTCGCTGTCTACTTTGTCGTCTGAAAAAGTCCCGTCATGAAGGATGGGCAGAGAAGGAGTAGGGGTCCTTCGTCGGTGGGGTCGGTTGAGGACTTTGACTAGAATGATCACAATAAAGAGTGTGAGACCACCACCAACAGCAAGTGCAATGATCGCTGTAGAAGACAAATGGGAGGTGGTCATCTGAGGGTTACGACCAGGCAGATCGATGCCTGCCGTAGTGACTGCAGCGGTTTGAAAGGTCTGTGTCGGACGAATTACCGAGGATGAGCGAGCAGCGGCCTCTTCAACCTCCGTGAGGTTTACTGTCTTCAGGTATGGCAATGGCACGAATGTCGATGCCACATGTGAATGACTCGAGGAAGGTTTCGATGCGACAGTGGTCTGAGAATCCAAGTCTGAGGGTGAAACGACGGTAGTTGTAGTCGTTGATGGGGGTGGTAAGCCAGTATCTGGGATGGGTGCTGGAACGTCATCGATCTCGTGCACGCTATAGTCGCGGTGGGCCGCTGGCTGAGATACCGGTGGTAGCTGATCGGCGTGAGATTGATGATGTTCGCGCGCTGGCTCAGTGTCTGGATCTTCTGAGTAACCAGACATGAGCTGCTCGGTGTCGTTTGCGAGATCGCCGGGTGCCCGCGAGGATATCTTGCGGGTAGGAAGGCTTCGCGTGGACCTGCGACGCCTGCGTGGCATTCTGTGCGCTCCGTTAAGCGTCCGGCGCAAATTGAAAGGAGCGACTATCTCTGTGGTAACGACAAGGATGAATTGAACCAGCCAACACGTGCTTATGAGCGCGTCAAGGTCACGTGTGTTGATTTTGTGCACGTGCCGTGGATCACTTGAAGAAGACGTCACGTAACGATGTCAAATTGCTTGGGCCCGCATCGAAGGACCCCAAGTTTCATGATTTCAATGAGTCGTTGCCGCGGTCGTTGATCAGATCTCTCATTTCATGGACAGGCGCGTCTTTCTTACCTCGCAATCAAGTCCTCGAGCCTGATAACGACGTCCACACGACCAACCTTGCAGTCCCGGTGAAGCTTCAAGTTGTGTGTCTCCGGCGAGCCAGCCAACTCAGCTCTTACAGCATGCATTAGCGTCCCAAAGTCAGGAACTCGGCCGAGATCGCGGTCTAGCCTCGCCAAACGACGGCAACCTCGCCGCAATTGACTTTTCTTTAGACTCAAGGATAATCCCGGTTCAACCGGCGACACCTCGTTACCATTTGAATTCTTCGCTTATGCGTAGCCCCGTTGGAGCGCTAGCCGAAGATTCCCAGAGAGAAACCTTCCAGGAAAAAGCGCAGGCAGAAATAATACCTGCAACTTCGCCACCTTCGTCAGACTCCAATGCCCCGGTTCGCGGCTCGGAACCTTTTAACCACCATAGGAATAATACAGTCTCGGCATCCGCTGCAAACGTAATTGGTGAGCCACTCTTCTCGTCGTCTCGTTATCCCTTGCTTTCAGATAATTACCTCGGTCTCTAGGAACAAGGACCGTATCCTTTCAGTCTCCCCCCATTACCCGAGTCCATCCTCTCTCTCGACCGTCAAGTTCTATGCCCGTCGGCAACAAGCAATTCCGCCGCTCTCCCTCCTTCGCTTCCCAAGACTCATTTGGTGGTCCTGTGTCGCAAGATCCAGTAAAACAATATCTTGCTTCGACAAAGCAGTTCGATGTGCCACTCTCCGAACTGGGGGAGACGCCGACTCAGGAGGTCATCCATTCACCCACAGATCCTAGCGAAGTGCTCCCAGATGCCAGCGAACACAAGGAATTCCTCGAGGTCGCTATGCGCGAGTATGAAGAACTGAGGGCAAGCAGGATCACTTCAAATAATCGCGCTAATGTTCTCGTGGCTGCCACTCCCAGCAATTCTGGTGGATCTTCGGGTGCTTCACAACTTAATGACGACGGTTTCTTGTTCCGCAAATGCGGTCCAGAATTCACGGGCAAGGAGCCTCAGTTCGAATTCGGCGGCTCATCATCCTTTGATAAGATGCTCGCCCGGGACCTGACAGACCCTCCGGATCCCACCCAAGATTCCACTCAGCTCGTGACGATGGAGCCAGTGCAGGCAGACGGCTTCGTTGATCCCCGGCCGCCCCCAACTAGAGATGACATCCTCACTTCACCACTGCCAAGTAGTAAACAGCACACTCCTCCCTTCGATTGGATTGGTCCTGCCCGCACTTCGACCGTCGAATGTAGTAATCCCAGGAGCTTGTTAAGAACGGCGCATCCATACCGGGTCGCTAAGATGCGTCACCTGGCAGGGGATGTGGAACCCCCTCCGTACGTCGCCGTGGGTGCGGAGACGCAGCCTTCGGAAGAGACGCAACCTTGCCACGTCGACGAATTACACCCCAATGTTACCTCCCCGACTCGACCACCACCACGCCAAATCAAGATAGCCAGTACTCACTCCCGCCAACGTCAAGGAGAGAAGGGAGACGTTGAGGCCGAAGATGATGCACTGGACGTTGTCCCCGACTCTGAACCCCTTCGAGCTGGGTCCAGCACTCAAACACCTAGCCATTGTCGAACTGTGGCGCAGAGCCCGCTCAAGCAACTCTATCTTCCCCTCAGTCCAGTATCTGAACACGGATCCGGAGATTTTGTCCCAGATTCCCCCGAGGTCGAGGAAAGCGAAGCCGATGTTCCGTTGATAAAAGCCTCCAGAGCCATGAAGAAGCTCGTAGAACCCGCAGAAGATATGGCTGTGCAAGGCAGAAAAACGAGGGCTGCTATTCCTAAAAAGGTGACTCACCTGACGCATCATGGAACTTTGACTTACGCCGACATCTCCCCGGTAGGTCTCGCCACCTACTGTCGAGAAACACCCTCGAAACCCATCTTCGTCCTCGACGAAAGGAAAGAATCAAAAAATCAAAGCTTCAAAAACGGAGCCTACAGAGGTCCCGACATCACTCCCAGAGCAGGATCTAGACGAACAAGCGCTCTATTCTAGGCAACTTCCTGTTGCTACCGTTTACAAGTCATCATCCAGAAAGAACAAAGGAGGATCGCACCATCTAGCCCCTTCGCGTTCCTTTCCTGCGACTAAGGCTGTCGCTGGAATGAAACGTTCCCACAAATCAGATACCGAGAGCTCGGAAGAGTCGTCACACGAACTCGCCAATGATGTAGGAGCTGTGCGTCCTAGGGCTCAGAAGGAGGAGGAGGAGGAAGATACCGAGTCAGCGGATGATCACGAAGATTCTCCCCCGCCTCCACCTCTAAAGGCCGAAGCGTCACGTAAAAGAAGGCGTACCGATGACGTGAATTCAAACCTTGGGATGTCGAGAAGTTCAACTACCACTCGAAACAAGCATTCCGAGACGCCAGCAATTGCTACACGCTCGGGCAAGAGGCTGCGCTCCACGGTATCATCCACGCGTGGAACCTCAGCGGAATCGGCTACACGAGTTTTTGCGTTGTGGAAACAAGACGGACATTATTACTCTGGTGTCGTTCAATCCTGCGGGCAGAAAAACAAGTATACGGTCAAGTTTGAAGATGGGACGCAAGACGGGGTCGAACTCAAAAATATGCGTTACCGTGAGCTCCTGGTCGGAGATAGAGTTATTTCCACACTGGACGACACCAGGGCGGTCGTTAGCGATGTTAGCCGTGTTCACTCTCATGGCTCAGTTATGCTGGAGTTTGACGATGGGGACAGCGTAACAAATCGCGAGGTGCGACTTCGTAACATCCGTATTGCGAATCGGACGATCCAAAGTCGGTGGAAGGATCGCGTTGTCCTTTCAGAGAATATCATCCCCATGGTCAGGCCAAAGCCTCTGGTTGATGCGACGCCCTCCCGACAATCGGTCCTCAGCCCGACCCCCAGTGAAGTCCAGCGAGAGTTGGTCAAGACGGGCTTCGTGGTCACGATTAGTCCTAAGAATGAGAAACCCTTGCAGATGAAGGAGGAGGTGATGCGCGCTATCAAACAGCACGGAGGGCTTGTAATTGAAGATTGGTCTAACGTGTTCACCATGCAGGGCAAGCACAGTCAATCCAACAAGCGATGGGTCGCCAAGCCAGATGACTTTCTTTGGAAGACGGAAGTGAATCTTGACCGTGTCTTCCTTCTTTCCGATGATGCACATCAAAAACCCAAGTTCCTCTTAGCACTTGCATTGGGGATTCCCTGCATCTCGTTCGATTGGCTGAGCAAGGACGGGAAGATTTCATCGGTATGCTTTACGTGGTCGCAGCATTCAACGTATAGAACACTGACTTGAATGCATGTCAGGACTGGCAACCATTCCTTCTCCCAGCGGGGTATTCCGACCCACTCTATGCCAGAATATCGCAGCTCGTTGATCTTGATTGGGGAAATTGTACTGAACATCTCACCGACATCATGGGGAATAATGTGCCGATCAAGTTGTTTTCGCAGAAGAATGTATTGTGCATCGGTGCGGACTTGGTTCCTCTTCCGCCATCGAAAAAGGTAGGTTTGCGGATTTACCTTGAATGCCGGGCCTAATGCCAAGTATGCTAGAATGCGTCTGAAGAAGCTAGCCGATATGTTCCCTGGATTATCTTGTGTATGGGTGCTGCCAAGGTCGAGGCAATCACCGACACAAAGCAGGTGCCTGCTGGTCGCATGAATGAGTTTGACTATATCATTGTCAAAGAACGAAGCATTCTTGGGTCCATTGAGCTGAACGGGAACGTCGTGGTGGGAGACGTCGCCTGGGTGAAGCAATGCCTGATCTCGTCGCGCTTATCCACTCCCGACTTGGAGTGACGCTTTCCTCTCATTAATTTTGATGTTATTTACTACATATTGATTGAGGTAATCTTGGTTTGGATTGAACGTTTGAATTTTGTAGGTTGGATACTAGGTGAAAATTTGACTTGAATGAATATGTAATTAGGAGTGTTACTTCAGCACGTTTGATCTATCTGTTCCGTCGATCGTTACTTGTGATCCAACAGCATGTCCAAGTTTCTCCAGACGACTGTCGTTGTGCGTGGTCAGCAGACCGAACTCATCGTTCAGCCGTTCGCGGATCGCATTCTTGTGCTCGTCACTCAGATGGGCAAAGTAGGCAACTTGGTGCGTTCGTCCCTTTGACCCCGGACCATCACTAACTTGAAGTTTAGATCCAGGCATCCATTCCGTCGACCACAGATCTGCAGAATGCTTCGGATCCAGAAGAACCCCTCCCTTCCCCCTCTCCCGCCATCCAACTGACTACAATATTTGGAAGCGCACCGTCAGAGCACATGCAGACGCTTCACTCGCTTTATGCGAGTCATATCGCTACTCTGATCTGGACGACAATCGGAGGTGGATCTCGCAGTGTTATTGTGGGAATTGCACTTCATAGATCAAAGGGGCATGAAGTAGAGGAACTTGGTGAGGAGGAACAGCAAACCTTTCATGGCATAATGGATGCTTTACGGACATTGATATTGAAGTAATGACGTGTAATGATATGCTTGCAATGACTCAAATTCCGAAGGCTTTTCATGTAAGTCACTGTATAGAATGTGTCTCGATCACAGCCCGAGTCCAGCAGCTCCGGCAGGGGAAATGTCAAAATGGATTTTACTCGAGAAAGAACAACAGCAATTAATTTAATGATTGAATTTCCTAATTACCTACTGCACCTATCAAGCCTTAGGGTTAGGGTTGGCACAGCGCTGGAACATAAAAAAAGAGGCCCACCCAGCCAGAGTGGCCGTGATGGGACAGGAAAATATTGAGACAGTGCATAGGCCGAAGCCCATACAAGCCGCGGTCACCCTCTGAATGGACAGGGTCGCCGTGCTATGGAGGATCACAACGGCCCGCATACCCAGGTAGATGAAGGGGCGTGCGCCATCAAGGTAAGTATGAAGAATCCCAGTCTTCCGTTCATTGCTTTTATATCTCTGGAGGTCGCGCACGGACCACCACCCATTTTGGTAAGTACCGTCTTTGACAAATATTATCTCTCTCGTGCCATTCGCTAGAGTAGTCGTTGAACGTTGAACCCCACATGCAATGTATGTACATCATGGCGCTCACACTCAAGGCCCTTTTACTTCCTGTGCTATGATTCCGATTTCCCGCCTTCCATTTCCCTCTGCACCTTAGCCCATTTCCATTGCAGAAGGGCACCAAGTTGTTGATCGGGAGGTAGCGCGGTGCGAGGATTTGTTTCGGAAAGGTAGTAAGCCAGGCACCCTGTGAACACACCAAGTAGAGGGTCAATTCCACTGTTTCCGAGTTAGTGAGCTGAGACGAAGCATCGAAAAGATGGCCGACCGTGAAAGTAACGCCATTTCGTGAGTTGACAGTGTGCGCGTATTATTCAAAGGGTCTAGCCCGAAAACCTCACGTCTGTCAATCACCGCGCGCCAATTCCCGAAAAATGCCGTGTAAACCCAAGCATTCGGTTAGTCGATCGGAACCTGGCTGTTAAAAATTCGCGTGTACCGCGTGTCCACACAGGTAGTACCATTCCACTACCATCTCCACCCAAGTCTCGTCCTTCCGAGCTCAGCTTCCACGCGAAATGTCTGCTGCAGTGACCCTTGAACGCCAGATCCGTCCAATCTATGGTTCGTTTTCCAAGGCTGGTTTTCAATGAGCAAAAATTGCACTGCTGACTTACTTCCACCGCAGAGGCCCTCGACACCGGTTCGAACAAGTCGGCTGTCGTTTCTTGCAATAAGCTGCTTAAAAAATATCCCAGCAACTTACTAGTCAAGGCATGATTTACTACCTACGTGTCGTCAACCTTTGGCTTACACGCCTTCATCATTAGTCTCTTAAGGCCCTTGCACTCGTGCGCTCCCAAAAAGTAGAGGAATCTCTCGCATTATGCGACGAGGTTCTTGCGGTCAAACCCTTGGATGACCCCACCATTTCTGCCATGATGCACGTCCTCAAGGGTCTTGGAAGGAGTTCGTTCTGGTCCCCCTTGCTGGTTTCGTCGTCCTAAATCACTCTTTAAAGTTACAGACATGGTCAACATGTTTGAGGAGGCGTACAAGCAACAACCTCTGAACGAAGAGTACGGCGCTCAGACATTCTTTGCCCATGTACGCACCGCGAACTGGAAGTCTGCACAACAGGTATATCTCTCTCGAGACTGCCCATCACGACCTGACATCTCTGGCATAGGTTTCTACCAGAATGCACAAACAATTCCAAGAGGACCGGTACTTATATTGGAGTGTGATGGGGGCGATCCTCCAGGTCTGTCTGTCTCGTGCATCCAAACAATCACAAGCTCACATTGCCCATTTCCAGGCCAGTGATCCGTCAACGAGCCCGAGCATGAAGACGCTGCTCTATAAGCTTGCTCATCGACTTGTCACTTCGTCCCCGTCCCCGTCCTACCTGACCGCAGATCGCTTTCACCTCCACATCACTATCCTGAAGGAATTGGAGTTGTATGACGAAGCAAACACACTACTAGAAAGTGAAGTTGGGAAGACGATTTGTTCGACCAGTCTCGCGTGCGATCAGACGCGTCGGGAGATCTGGCGAAGCCGACAACTTTTCAAGGATGAGGGAGAGCGTGCGCAACAAAAGATTTCGAATGGGTCTGTTGTTTGTGATGTGTTCTCATATTTCAGGACTGATGCCTTATTATACAGAGACCGTAACTGGCTAGAATTTATATCCATTCTTGATTCAACTTTTGCTCCAATCACATCTCAGCAAGGAGACGTCACTGAAGAGAAAAGTAGTGAATGTCTAGAAAATGTCTCCAAGGCTCGTACATTCTTTGCGGGGATTGCCGAGCAGGATGGCACAAAGAACCGAGCCGCTCCTCTAGCGTTGCTCGAATTAGAACACCGCATCCAGAAGTTTGGCTTGTCGGGTTGGTTTTCTG